>CAAE01014581.1:6168230-6234356 GCA_000180735.1 Tetraodon nigroviridis | reverse complement strand
AATCACACTTAAAATTGAAAAAAAATACCAAACGGGACAAAAAGTTGTCATGATATTTGGCTGTTTGGGGTAATAGAAACAAAAACTTTGTGTTATGGGGCGGAGGGAAAATGGGGAAAAAAAAGGATTTTTTTTTTTGTTAGTGAGTGTCGAAGTGAAATATTGTGATAAGAGTCTCAAAATTGGGAAAATGAAAAATATAGTTTGTGAATTTTTTATAAATCTGGCCAGAGGTCGGTCTGTTGTGACAAATGCAGTCCTCTTTTTTTTTAATTGGTGAAAGGTAAATGCATAACATCAGCTGTGGACAGTTAATTTAATTTTTAAAAATATTTATGTGATGTTTACGAGGCATTTTTTTATTGTCAGCTTTTGGAGAAGTGTTCCTAAATTCTAAATGAAGACATGTTTAAAGTATATGAAAAGATATAGGAATGTGTTTGGATTATTTAAATTCTGCAATTCCACAAATTATTTTTTGGAACATTTTAATTGTCATCTTTGGTTCTATCCATTTTCATCAGTTTTTGTCAATAAAAAAACTCAATGGTGCATGTTGTGTTTGAAATATTGTAAATATATTGTAATAGTGGGACAGGGGACAGACAGATCTGTTTTCAGTTAAATCATAAATGGCCCCGTTATACTGAGACAAATGAACTGTTTCCAGTCCGGTTTCAATGATACAGAGAATCAATATTTATGATAATCATACTTTATAAATCAATGAGATCGTTTCCAGGGAAACGTGGCGCAATACCGCCACCTGGTGGCAGGGCGATTGTACTGTAAAATACTATCATTTTAACATGTCAGGTACGTTAACCTGCTTAAATAAGTTAGTTTTATCACACAGAATTGCTGATATGAAGCCAAAAGCTTTGCAACTGTTAACCAAACCCGACTTGATTCAGGTTTGATCCGAACACAAAGATTTGCCAGAAAAACAAGATGTCGGCAGGCCGCGGGTTGGGAGCCAGGTCAGGTCTGAGAAAGCCATTAAAATACCAGAATGTTCATGCTAGTCGAGTCTAATTCCTCATAAAGAAGGTCTCAGACAGACGTGCCTCAGAAGCCCTGAACTCTTCCTCTGCAAACGCTCAGTCTTCCCAGATTTACTGTTGGATGAAACCAACGGAGCAGAGGGCTCCTTTGTGCAGAATTCCTATTCAGGCTAATAAATGCACAGAAGCTCAATTATTCTTAATGCAATTAGTATTCAAAAAGATATTTTTAGTAAAGGTTCAATAAAAAGTTTGAAAATTTCCCAGTTTTTAGGCAAAAATAGAGTGAAACCGGATGGTTGAGAGAAAAGTGTCCCGACTCCTCCAGAACTGAAGCCGTTGCTGTTTTTAGGTGAAATGAGCCTTTAAAGAAAAATCCCCAACTCTCCCCCAGTACTGGGAGGTGATGGTGGGGGTTTGGCCTGCCCGGGATCACAGGGAGGAGAGAGGAGGGACAGACAGAGGGAGAAAAAGGTCGGAGGAAAGAGAGCGGAACAGACGAGGAGGCTGACGCACGAGAAACATGCCGAATTTTGAAGGCAACTGGAAAATGAAGAGCAGCCTAAATTTTGAGGAATTACTCAAAGCTCTGGGTGAGTTCCGCAATTTCATAGTCAAATGTCGTAATCGAGAGTTTCGCTGTCCTTTAAACTACACCTGGTTCACATGGATTAACCCTTTTATTAACTGAATCTGAAAAAGTGTCTGTACAGACCTCGTTTCTTGGAATATGTCTGGTTTTCTGCAGACACTTTTGGGCAGTTTTAAAAGCGAGGTCCCACGTTAGAGAGATGAGAGCGAAGCGACTGGTTTTAATTAGCCGACGTGATGAGCTCATGCGCCGCTGCCGCGTCTGACTCAAAGACTGAGGATGGAGGGATGAGAACCGGCTGAAGGGCTGCTGGACCTTTGGACGCGTTAGCAGACGGTGATTAAAAACCACAAACAGCCATCCGCTCCAGCATTCCTCCATTCCTCCATCCTCTCTGCAGCATCTGGTGACAGTCCCGTATCCATCGACTCACTGACCAACAGTCAGTCGAACCAACAACCAACCGACCAACCAAACAGGCAGTCACCCGCCTGAAAACTACACAAGCTGTTACGTCCCTGCGTACCTGCGTCTTCTCAGGTGTCAACCCCATGCTGAGGAAGATGGCGGTAGCGGCGGCGTCCAAGCCTCACTTGGAGATACAACAGAACGGCGAGCGTTTCCACATCAGGACCTCCACCCCCATCCGCACCACCGAGATCCACTTCACCATCGGGGAGGAGTTTGACGAGGAGACTGTGGACGGGAGAAAGTGTAAAGTAGGTTAAACAATGGCGGGAAAGTAAAGGCCACCCAACATTACTGGCCTAATTATGATGATTTCACCTTTTTTTGTGTTTCCTCCAGAGTCTGGCCACCTGGGAAACAGAAAACAAGATTTACTGCCGACAGACTTTACTGAGCAGCAACGGCCCGAAGACGTTCTGGAGCCGCGAACTGAAAGGGGATGAACTTGAACTGGTGAGCAGCGTTTCCCCAGTCAGAGCTGGGAGATCATCGCTTTAGAGCTACGCCGATCAGCCGAGTTGAACACATTTAGGGGTCTTTGTGGGGAAAGTCAACCTTCTTCCTCCATCGGCTGAAGGACCTTCACAGGCCTTCGGTTTCATCCCAAATCTCAGCAGATCACTGAACAGATGTCTGGACATTCTGCAGGATTCTGTTTTGGCCAGAAACAAAATAAGGGATTAGGTGAAGGGAGGATCTGGAGTTAGCATCAGAAGCCCAGCATTCCGCCAGCTGAGAGGCCTTAAAGAAACCGTTTGACTATCGGGATAAAAGAACCTTCAGACTTCACCCACGAAGACACCAGTTTGATACCTACAGGGTGAGGATGACGCTCGTTAGCTTAGCGCAGGAGAACAGCCATCAATAAAAGGGTTAACTGTATAGAGCGCCCCCGGAGGCCGTTACGTTCCAACAACAGCAACGTTCCGCGGCCGTACGGTGGTTGTTAGCTCTTGCGTCCGTCAGCAACACATCTGCGGCCAGTTCTAGGAACTCGGTGATCCGAGCGGTTTTCCCATAAACATCCACCTGGATTTATCGAGCAGATGGAAGCCGAGTCCAGCTCGGCTTTGAAGTCCTCCACTCAGACGGTGACTCAGAGGAATATTTGCAGATAGAAAGCAGCTTTTACAGCAGGAACAAACCCTGGGCCGGGGCTCCGTTCCTGGGTGTGTTGGCTGTAATAAATCTGGCATGTGGAACCGAGTCACTGTGAAAACACCCGCTCTTCCTGGAGATCCTCCTTCAGAGACAGAGATCGGGAGAGGTCAAGCTCATTCCCTGCTCCTGTGATATAAACCTGGCTGGTTTAAGACGATAGAAAACACGTGAAAACGACCCCACACACAGGCAGGGCAACAACCTGCTGGAGTTCTCTCAGGCCGCGAGCCTGAACCCCCTAACGAGGACGGAGCAGCAGAAAGGGTGTCCTGGCTGACAGCTTGGTGTAATAACACCAGCAGAGCCCAGCGGAGGAGTTTCCTGGTGAGAAACAACCAGATGCCGTTAAACATGAGCGCTTTGATGCTTTTGTGGCCACACAGCTGGAAGCAGTCACGTTCTCACCAACGGTCAGCTGATCTGGGCTGTGATGGAGGGATGAGCCGCTCTGATTCCTGTCGTTTCAGATCTTGGGAGCCGATGACGTGGTGTGTACGAGGATCTACGTCCGAGCTTAGACCACCTCTCGTCCTCTCGTCCTTCGGCAGATTGTGGTTTTGGCTCGCCATCCTGGCAGTTCTCACATCTGTTGCTTTGCATGATGGAACTCCCTTTTTTTGAACGAATAATAAAGAATAAAAACCTCCCTTTTCCACCGTTACATCATTTACTCTGGACTTTTAATTCTCTTGGAAAAAGAGAAAAAAAAAAACCGAATGAACTGTTTGTCTCTGTTGAACGACAGTTTAATGCCAAACACCATACTAACACTCATGTACAACATCTTTAAAGTCAGAGAAGAAGAAACACTTTACAAACATGTTCTGTACAATCATCTGGACTGGGCTTCGATGTCTCCATAATAAACGGCAGATAGAAAAATAAACCAACAGGTTAGAAACGATGTAAAGATTGTCCTAACGGGTTCGGTGGTGAACATTCCATCTGGGAGGGGATCGGGATGGGTTAAGTTATTGTTACCTTAGGTTCCGACGTCTGGCTGCGTTCTCGTCCAGAGTGGAGAAAGCGGATTTATTTGCCTCTGGAACAGCACTGAATCGTGAAGCGATTATTGCTTTTTGGCCGTGTTACCTAGGAAACTGGACACATTCACGGATGCGTGTCTTTAACTTCTGTCAAAGCCACAGAGAATAAAATGCAACTCACGCGGATGAGGGGGGAGGCCTGTCCCGAGGCTACTAAACGGTCCTATGTTGTATATTCAAAGGAAGAAACTGGAGCCCAGGTACATTCAGTCCTCTTACGATTAGCGACAGGAGCGACGGTGACACCGATTACTGAAGGTAGAAATGTGCAAGAAGAGGCTGAAACACTTTAACTGGACTTCAGGGACGATAGAAACAAGGAAGAACTCTCCTTTGGTAAAGAGTAGACAGCTAACCCTCTGCTTTTTTTTTAATATTTCTTTGTCATCTCTAACTAAAGATTGACGCTATGTGTATGTATGCTACACAGCATGATCATCAGATTTAAAAAAAGAAGGAAAAGGGTCCAGATATAAAACAACATATTTACACCAAGTGTTCAGATGGTCATAAATTATCAGACTCCATACGCGCTGCTGGCATCGTACTATCGCCGAACATCTTAGTCAGCGGGGGTGTTGAATATTTACAGCAAACACGGTGCTTTGATGCACCGTCGCCGAGGACCATCCACAGGCCGTACAGGTTTCCAGCCCAAAACACTCTCCACAACTGTAACAGCTTTCTTCGGAAAGAAAATCAAAGGTTCTTTGTAAAAGAGGCCGATCAACTCGACGCTAACTCGGATTTCACACATAACTGGGGTTCACTGGGACAAGCGGGCTCCCGGGAAAATGGCAAAGTGCAGTGAAAGGCCTTGGATCAGTTCTCCGGTGTGTGAATAAAACAAGACCCTCAGCTTTTGGCATCTGAATCCATGATGGGAGGCGTGCGTGTATGCGTTCATGCCCCTGGAGACCGTGACGGTTTGGAGGACAGAGACTACAGGCTTCTGTACTTCACCCGGTACTTGTTAACGCTGAGATAGTGGAGGACCTCGGGCTCGCAGGTGGTGGTGCAGGACAGCAGGCCCTCCTGCTCGTCTCCCATCAGCCACTTGTGGGTGTCGGCAGCCATGCTGGGGGTCACGTGTTGCTCGGCCCAGGTGTCCAGCCAGGCCTGGAAGCGTCTGTGCAGGCCAGTGTGGACCCGTTGGTGGGACTGAAAGAGATGCGGACAAGACAAGTCAGGTGCCTCCAGAGGCGTGCACAGACGGACCTGATGGTGGAAGTGTTGGGAGTGCTCACCTGGTGAGCCCGCGTCAACGCCGTGTGTCTGTACATGTAGTCCTCTGACTTGCAGACGTAAACCATCTTGTAGGTGTTGAGCTTGAACATGCACTCGATCTTCAGCTCGCCGTTGTCTTCCAACGACTTGTCAGAGGAGACCCTGGTCATTTTCTGCTGCTGCAGCTGCTCCCATCCTCTCTGGCACTTCCGTATCCGTCTGAGGTTCCTGAAAGGCCGAAGCAGACGGACAGCGATCAACAACCCCGACCGACTACTGCACACACCAAAGGGTGCCTCAAGTTCACACAAATTTTACACAAAGAAGAAATGCTTTTATTCTCATTAAATGACAAGTGCAGTCTGAAAAAGTACATGTTGTTAAGGCAAAACTTGAGAACGACTGAGTCAAATTTGAGAGGACTGTCCCTTTAAACAGTTACTTTTAAACCCATGCACTGCAAACTCACCAGTTTCAGAATTAGATAGGGAGTCAAATCATTCGTGGATAATGAGGATCTATAAAAGCAGCAGAGGCAGCAGCGGTAATATTTCTGCACAGTGCATTTCTGTTGCACAACCACATACTAATATATATGAATATTTATCCTTCCACTGAAAAACCAAGCCTGATTTTGTGCAGTTAAAAGAAATATGCAATTATCACCCCACCTGAATGAAAGGTTTAAATGTGTACTTACCCCAGAGGGTACAGGTGAGCGGGGACTGAAACCATGAAGCATATTTTTGCATTCAGGGCTCCACTTAAAAGACATGACAGTGAGGCCAATTTCAAGTAAAAAAAAACTGTCAAAAACATACACTACAAAGTTGCTGCCTGGTGGGATACCGATCCAAATTATGAGCCAAGAGAATTTTGATGTGGACAAACTTTCACCAAGAATGTAAAGCATCGTGATCATGAGATGAAGACCCAAAACAACTGGTGGGAAATCATAATAATAGAAAAAAAAATTAAGGCTTTTCTTTGCTATTGATCATATTTGTCAAGTCTTTTCACCTCTTGTGCTGCTGATCTCTCATAGATTTGATGGGGAGAAAAGAAGGTCGCGGTTTGGGTGGACCCACTGATTTTGAAATGTGTATGAACATGGACAGCCATCTCAAAAGGTGAGAAACGACAGAAGGCAATGGCGGGTTATGTGCAGCACTCGGCTGGAGCCAGCGGTGGTGATGTGGCCAATACCGGCCATCAACTTGGAATCTTACAATTCAAATAAAAAGAACCCATACACCAAACCTGACAGATGGATGGCTGAACAACAAATTATTTTCAAAGGAAATGCACCCTGATTCACTTCAGTGATGAGGAGACGCACAGCCACAGCTCCACGCAGGGTTCCCATTAGTGGGAAAGAAATACACCAACATGAACAAACAATTTAGACAATCATTTTATTTACAAATGCTACACCTATTTACAAGGTCACGTCTTTTAGCAGAGTTTTAAAAAATATGTGAGCGCTAATCTGCGATAGGCTGCTGGAACTACCCCGCGGCTACCGCTGACGAGGGTTTACAACAACTGATTGATTTAAACAAATGCATATTTGCGTCTGTAAACGGTGATGGGGTTAGGTGCAGGACCTGTGATCCGAATATGAACAAAGGGTATGGTTAGAGTGGAAAACCAAACCGTCACGTCACTGCTCGCTAACAAAGTCCAGTCCAGCACAAGAGCAGCGGTCACTAAAACTCAGGCCAAACACAAAGCGGGAAAATAAAAGACATACTTAACTTTCAGTTCCTGTTTGCACCGGTCAAAACGAAAACCAACTAAACCCAATTTCTGAAAGTGGTTCAAACGTAACTTGTTACAGCTGTTGGTTGAAGGCCAAATTTAAAGTCCTCCTTCAATAAATACAAACTCCCATTAAAAGAACCAACTTGTTGCCATCTTTTTTTCTTTTTTTTTTTAAGTTGGCCATGTAAAGTGCTATAATTTCCACGTGAGACAGAAGACGAAGAAGAAACTGAAAGTGTCACGTTCACAGCGGATTCACAAATCTGTGAAATTGTTCTTTTTTTAAACAAATGTTCTCAACAGGCCGAGTTGTGCAAACCAGCCACCGTTTCTACCTCAACACAGACAGACAGCCTGTCTGGCTGCTTGGCAGGACAAGGGGCCTAAAGGTGAGGAGACAAGAAGGAGCTCAGGCCTCACCTGGGGAGAAACACGGGCTTCTGGGAGAGATGCTCACGCAGCTCCACGGAGGCTGAGTCCGAGTTCAGGAACCTATTCCCAAGTAGTCCGACCACCGCTGTGGAAGACAGAGAGGACACGTCTAATCCATCCAAAATACAAGCAACAATTCTACTTGGGTTACAAACCCTGGTTTGAACTGTGATTTAACTGATGACGCAGCAAGATTGTGATGAAGCGGTTATCTGGGATTTTTATTGTTATTGGGATTTTTACCTCAGCGTCTGCTGGCTCGTCAGAGTTCTCCTCTTCTGTGTCCAGCAGCTCTATGGCCAGACTGACGGAGCCCTGGCTCTTTGAAAACATCAGCTGGAATCAAAGAGGTAGTTGTCAGGAAACACTGCAGAGAGACGTCCAGAGGGGTCGGAACGCCGACTGTCGAACCTTGAAACAGTTCTCATCCGACATGAGTTGCTCGGCCTTCCGGTGGTAGCCTCCTTCTGCGGTGGCTCTTGCAGACTGTGTGGACGCCGGGCCTCCTGTGGCTTTGTTGGAACATTCGCTCAGGTACGTGTCCATTGCACGCACGCATACGTCATCTGTCACTAGGTGCTGGAGCTGAAGAAAACAAGAGCCAATGATCCAAACCTCACACATTAGAGACGCGAACCATTTATGCTCGACCAACTGCAGTCTGTGTTCCCATCAGATCACTGGAATAAATTACCTGGCGGACGATGTTCTGGATGAGTTTGTCCATAGTGAAGGCAGTATAGGCATGGATAGTAAACATTTCCCTCAGCGAGTTCTCGTACTGAGCTGGCTCCATGTTTCCGTCTAATAGATTGCGCACCATCTCCAGAAAGACGGAGTAATAGTCCTCAACATCAACATCCACTGCAGAAAGGCAAGAAAAAGAAAGTAATTAGGGAGGAAACACACTTAGGTAAAATGTCAACAACCTAATTTTAGTCATTGCTTACTCGGTTCCTTTATCTTCAGTTGGATGGCTGGGTTTTCATTTTTTTCCTTCTTGATCCCCAATACTTCCCGCTCCCACTCACGCTCACGGGTTTCCTCCTCAATCTGCTTCTCTGCTTGCCCGTAGATTTTCAACAAGCGTGAACAGAGGATGTGGTGAAGACGAAAGAATATGTACCAGTAGTTGTTCACAAAGAACAGGTTATAAGCGTCGTCGGTCTCTCGCAGCTTCTGAGCCGCCTTGTTGCCAAAGAGGAGCTTGGACTTGGAGGACTGCTGCCTGGCAGGCCGTTGTGCTTCTTGGGGCCGTGCTCGTCTGACTCCACTTCTTCTTCCTCATCTTCTTCCTCTTCCTCCACGTCGGAGAGCTCACCCCGCCGCGCAAACAGGAGGTCAGGGATGAAATGGTGGATGATCTGCTTGATCTTGTACTTGTCTTCCTTCTGGATGCCCACCTGTCTTTTGACATGATGGATTATGAGCGCAGCGGCATCCTCCAGTATTTGACTGTCTTCGTAGGGCAGATTCATGTGCGGGCCAGTCGGTGGAGGCGTGGAAGTTTCCTCCGACGCTCGCTCCTGGCGCTGATGAGAGATGAGAGCAAAGGAAACTCAGGGCCATTCCTAATCCCATTAGTTCTATGCATTTTACGACCAAATATCATAACACGACCACTCAGTAAAAATCTAAATGCAGTTTTTGAATGTGTTTACTTACATCATCATACAGCATCTCAATTTCATTGAGCAAGGTCTTTGAACGCAGCACTTTGGTGTCATTCTGTTTGAAGTTGATGCCTTGGTGGTCAAGAGATTTCAAGTAATATTTTTCATTCTGTTCACGCCAAATTTTGTTGAATCCTTTCTGAGCCTCCCTCCACTCTTCATCCTTCATTTTTAATCTGGAAGGAAAAAAAGCCATCATGCACAGGCCAAAGTGACCCAATCTTGCATGTAAGTGGACAGAACACGACGTGTGGAAAAGAGTAAAAACCTTTTCAGCACTATCGGAACAGACACGCCTGGATTCCGATGGAGGCCATCGATGATGTCATTGGCCTTGTCTCCGTATATCCTTTGGATGGCTTTTCGGTGGATGACCTCTGAAGAGCCGCCCATTGTGTTGTCTAACTTGAAGCGCAGCTGTTCCTCCGCAGACATGCGGGAAAGCTCCGCTGCACTGTCTCTAGGGCTCGTATCGTGGCAAGGTTGGATTCCAAGACAACGTCAAGCTAAAGGTGATGCAGCCAGAATCAAATTACTGTACTGACAAATGATTTCAGTTTCACATTGGGTCTATTGCCATCAATCAAAGGATAGCTTTACATTTTTGCCCTAATTTTACAGTTAATAATGAGGTAAACCATTTTAATGAAGCTTTAGTAAACAGTTTAACTAAGAACAAGACCAGCTAGATCAGAACAAGCAAACCAATCACAATCTGGGCTCAACTTAAACTTTTAAACTGATGGAAAAAACATGTTTAACCAGAATTCTGCCAAAAAACAGCCAGAACCGCGACAGTATTCCTCACCTCAAATCGCTCATCCTCACATCTGTAAATATGCTCCTCATACTGAGTCTTTTTTGAGCTCACAAATGTAGAATCTTCAGACCATGATGGAAACGATACCCATGTGTCATTCAGAACCTGAAACAGATCAAATCGGCTGGTTCTTTATTTAGTTCTTCTAACACTGACAGCTCACACACAGAGACTTTTACAGTGTTAGGAAACAGACAGCACAGTCTTTCCCAACATCGTTCCTTAGCAATGAATCCTGTACTGTCATTCCTTATGACTACGCAGAGATGCTCTGTGCACAAAAGGTAATTTGTTGAATGAATATACACGCAGGGCGTGCACATAAATTTTTAGATGCGGAAATTATGTCGACAAATAGAACACAATAGATAACAGAATCTGGCAGCAATGAGAAACACGCTGACATAGGAAATTTCAGTCTTTACTGTCGTACCTCTCTGCACAGTGGTGTCCTTCCAGTGCACTTGGGTTGCTGGTAGCTCTTTGGTAGTGCTCTATAGCTGGGCCCCAACCTCTTACAGGAGGCATAGTCAATCTCCATGGCGATACCCTCTGTTGCACGCTCCTTGGGTAAACTCTCTGCATGGCTTGTTTCCCCGTGACTTGATTCCCGGTAGCCCAAAAAGTTTTTGAACCATGAAAAAAGCTCCGGGAATTTTCTGGAAGATCAAATCCCATTGTATTTTACATAATAAATATCTGTCTCCTATAATTAACCACACGCCTGTTTGAACTTACCCAAGAAACGGGATCACCAGCTGCACAAGCTCAGCACGGGAAATTAATTCCTGGCTGAAAATGTGAAGGCAGCGGAGGAAGTTGTCATAAGCCTCAGAGCTCCGAAGAGCTTTCCTTACCTGTTTAAGGAGAAAATTGAAGGAGAAAAAAGAAAACTTAAAAAAAAAAAAAAATACTGACTTCATAATTGCATTATTTATGCATAATTTACCACTGTACTGACCTTCTCAAAGAACATAGTTTCTGTACTGGTGCTGTGTTTGCTGACGTCATGGTCATGAACACCGTGGTCTTTCCCAATTATTTTAGGTTTTTTCTGAAAAATGAACAAAACATGACAAACTGAAACCTGGGCAGACTCAGAAACGCTACACCTGAGGCAACGTGATCCTTTCATATGGACAAACTGGATCCAGGTCTTTAAGTGTTGAATGTAGGAACAGGATGTGCAAGTGTAAATAGGTAAAATAATCTCTCAGATATCAAATATTAAAAACAAACATATAGTTGTTACAAGAATAGTGATCATGTTTGTACATTTAATCGTAAATGTCTAGCCAAACACTTGAATCATTTCCTTTGCAATGTAAAATTCAAACTTCAAATTCCAGCACTAAATATTATCCTCAATTACCCTCAAGGGTAAGAAATTTTCTATTGTTTCCATGGTTATCAAAGTCTAACGTGTAGTTTGATGCCTACCTTTACAGGGAGGTGTTGGTACCAGACCGGCGGGTCTCCTGATTGCCAGACCATTCTGGCTCAGCCTCTGTTTGTTGTTCAGTAATGGCCTCTTCACTGTGCCACCGTGATCATAACGCACAGACTCTGCTCTGTCTGGTGTGGCCTTTCCCAGGAGCTAAGAGGGAAATCACAAATATCCTTACTAATGAAAGCATTATAGGAATGTGCACTTTGACTGGAATAGAAATTGATGACCCAGACAAATATTCATTATCGTTGATACCATTTGGCATTTAAGTGTAAAATGTTCAAACAACTTAGCATAATTTCTGTGGTATTTCTTTCTCATACAACATGACTATAAAACTACAGTTTAAAACAACTCAGGCAGGTGCCTGGCTGATATATCAGATTTACACAGGTCAAATTGGACTCACAATGGAGCTGTTTGCATCCGGAAGAAACTGCCCGAACTCTGAGAGCAAGTCCTCCTGGTTCTTAAAGAGTCTGGCAACCTGTGTGTAGACCTCCTGTTCGGTCAATGCTGGGGTGTAGTTTCCTCCTGCCTCCTTAGCATTCCGCTGTTCCTTCTGTGAAAATTGGGGATAAAAAAAACAAAACAAAAACAAAGTGTTATGGTGGCAAAAAGCAGTTTAAATGCCTATAAAAACTGTTGCAACCGCCCATCTTTCCTACCTGGTATGTGTGCAGGATTTCCAGGAAGGCTTTATAAATATCAGGTTGACCCTGGAAGCGATTTTTGATTTTGTTGACATAGTTGATGGCATGGTTGAATTCCACTGGCTGGTTGTTCTGGAAAGGAGGCCCACTGGACGGTGTGCTGCTGACAGGAGTGTGGGGCTGAACTGTAGGTGATCGTGGAGAGGCGTAGGCTGGGATGGATGGGCTAGGCTGGCTGGTGGGCGTATGAGCTGGAGAATGAATGGGCTTGAAAAGGAGAGAGAAAAAAAACCACATTATTACATGAAACACAACAGGGCTAGTTAAAGGGAGATATTTGTCTACCTTGCTGGTTTTGTTTGGAGCAGGCTGGGTGGGAATTGTTGGTGTGTTACTGGTGCTGTGGGGACCAGCCTGTTGAAAACTCTGCTGCTGAGGATGACTTGAAGTCTGAACAGATGCTCCAGCTGCAGGAACATTCTGAACAGAAATGCCATGAGGGGTGATGTAATGAATCTGGCCCGGCGTAGTCACATTGACGAGATCGTTGGTCTGGACCTCAATCTTATATCCAGGTGGCAAGAAAGTATTAAAACCCATAATAAGATCAGGGTGGCCCTTAAATAGCTGTGACACACGATTGATGACTCCCGGAGTGTCTATACTGTAAAACAAAAGAATGAGCAGGGTCTTAGCATCCAACATACAACAGGTGTGCAACAGCAGAAATACAATACTAAAAGGACATAGAACTCACCTCTGGGACTTAAACTCTTTCATAATATCAAGGAAATCATTATAAACTTGTGGCTTATTTCCAAACTGAAGCTTCACTTGATCCAGATAGGACAAAGCATCTTCAACCTGTAAGTTGAATACAACATCTCACCTTCAAAAATCATTGGTAAACTTTACACACTTTACCTTCATATTTACCATCTCCAGGTGGTGTATTTGTTAATGCATACACACCTTCAGCCTCTGAAACTGCTGCTGTCCTTGAGTCGAAGTAATTGATGTGGGAGGATGAACAGGACCTTGGACAACGGTTGGCCCCTGGGACTGAACTGTAGGGCTGTGGCCATGGGGGCCAACGAGGGGGGCTGCGTTGTGGCCGTGCCCATGGCTGGTTGTGTTCTTTAGGATGGAATCAAATACAAAATTATGAATTACGAAAATTATACAGTTGAAAATGATTAATAATCAACTATAATGGAGACAGAAATACTTAAATGGCTGGACAGCTAAAAACCTCTGATGACTGACTAATAAAAGTATCTCACTTTGATAGAGCTGATGCCAAAAATACTTTTACCCGCAGACTTTGAATCAAATAGCATCTGCCTAGTTACATTCCATGACAAATTCAGCAGGGGTTCTGGCTGCTTTTGGAGCAATGTTATTAGTTAAACCAACTCATACCTGGTAGCTATGGGAGAGAGAATATTGGATCCCAGTGGACGGCTGCATGTTGTCTGCGACTGCCTCAATTATTGTAGGCGCTGAGATGACGGTTCGCTGTTGAAAACTCTCTGTAATATTTTGAACTGCCGGACGACGCGACTGTTGCTGCTGGGGCGCAATCACCAGTTCCTGGTCCTCCACGCGCCTCTTCATTGTATGTGCATGCTCGAAGGTGCTAAAAATATAGGGACGATATTTGGGATACAATTTATGATAGGTGAACTTGCAAATTTAATCTGAAAATGAAAACTCATACTTATTTGTAATTTTGTTTCACCGCAATAGAGGTGCGTTTATTTCAGTGTACCACATACGGAGAAAAACATTTTATAATTTAAAATAAATACGTGCAACATATAATTTAGGGAAAGGGAAATCTAATTACGACATAGCCATAACGCTTTGCTACACGCGTGTACAGAGTACGGTAATTTAGTGACGGTCCCTCGGCAGACGTGGACGTAGCTGATCTGGAATCAGCGGACGGGAGAGCTCAGAGCCACGGAAAAGACGGCGCCTGAGCGGTCGAAACTCGCCGAAATCGTGCCTGACTCGTTCCCGGCTCGCAAAACATTTGTCGGATTGCGATCTTTAAAACGACAGGAGGCGAACGAAGTCGAATTTATGTGAAGGGTGTTAAAACGGCGCCCTCGTCGACAGCGTTTTGCAGGCACGCTTGCGCCGTCTCTCTCGCCGTGGCCCTGCCTCGTCCCCTCCCCCCCTCTACCAAACACCGAGTCGAACGCCATTCGATTTTTGGTGAGCTGCTCGCTTTCGTAAGCCTGGTGTTAACATCAAACGGCGAAGTTTTGTAGCAGAAAAGAAAAGATAGGCGACTAAACCTCAAACAATCACTCAGTGTCGGGGTATCACAAACAACCACAGTAAACGGAATTCCACACTTAAGTTTCGGACAAGCTAAAGATGGCTAACTGACGTTACCAAATGGCCATGATTCGTCGCAGCTGGCAACGCGATACCAACACCGGCTGCTCAGGTTCTAACACATGGATTACCACTAAAATAAAGTTTTTACACAAAGTTAGGGGGCTCGGGAATATGATTGTCCTGTGTGGATCGATCCGAACGTCACGCAGCTAACCCTGAATTCAAGCTCTCGACGCGACAGAAAATTAACGTCAAGTCACACGAGAAGTTCGACAGGAAGATATTTTCATTGTTGCAAAACCACATCTTGCTTAAAAAAGGTACATTTCATGAGAATTCTAACCCGAACTGTCAGGTGTAATGTAAAAAACTTACCACGAAAATGTAGCTATGCTGTCAGGTCAATCTGCTTAGCGCTAGCATATCAGCTAAAGTTAATTCATGGTCGACACTCTTAGCTTGCTAGCTTTACTTGGAGTAGCTAATAGAATAACTTGTCGGTGCTACAAAGGAATAAGTCCACGAAGAATGTTATACACTGCACAAATGAGGGGAAAACAATGGATAACATTAAGACTTTGTAGAAAACCTAACAGTGTTGATTTGCTTTTCCAGTCTGTTCGGCAAGGTTATCGAGCAGTACAGAACTGTATGCTACGTTAGCACAACAACCAACCCCACCAGCACTGTCCGGGAACCTATTAACTCACCTCACAGGGCTGCCACCAGCAACAATTTGAGACAGCGCTGAAACGGGACCGACAACCAACCCGTTCGGCGTTTAATCTCCTCCGCTCTGACAGAAAAAGTAAAGTTGTGTGAAATGCTAGCAAACGATATTTGCTGTTGCGGCTACGTCGCTAACAACAGTGTATGTATGGAGCGGTGTTCCTTGAACATAGAGGCGTGTCCAGCAAGGAGGCGGGCCCGGCCTCGTCCCAATCCGAGCCGTGATTGGTCAGAATCCCAGAATGAAAACAAATACAAAGAGCCCGGGTCTGACTGAAGGCTTCCGGGTTGCCCATGTTGACTTTGTCCGAGGCTAGTTTGTTCAATTGTTATAAAGGTTCAAACTAATAAATGTATACAAGCAGCTTTTCAAGTAATATACGTCCTAATATTTAGGCATATGGTAGACCCCTAAAGCTAATAAGCCCTAATCTAAAGGGTTTTGACGGCACAGAACGTCTCCCTCTGACTCGGACTTTCGGGGTTCTGCACATCTGAGAAATAGCAGCAGAATAAAACTTTAGATGTAATTAGTCTTCATACAGGTCTTCTTTCTCCTGTTTTTAATGGTGCAATTTTCTTTATCCCACTCTCACTTCAGCTCAGCAAAAAAAGTGATTACCGAGTATTTAAGTACAACATACAGAAATATACATTCCCATTAACCCGTTAAAACAACAACAATAAAGGAAAAAAAAACTTTTCTGACAGGGCCATATTAGGAGAGGGTTGTACTTTGTTACATTCAAATTTAACTGTTTTGGTAAAAAAAAAAAAAAAGAAGAACAAGGTACCTTATATAGTTTGTCACCATTTAGATTGACAGTATAAAAAAAACTCCCTCAAAACTAGTCAGCAGAGTGGTCAGTAAAAGATGACAACGCGGATCGTGGTCAAAATCAGCCCCACTGTCACGGCTGAGGTGTGTTTTGGCGCTGCAACACAAGAGAAGGTAAATATTAGGACGCTTTTGATTTTTGTGACTACTTGCAACAAACTAGCATTGCATTATTATTTCTCTTTTTGGTTTTTCCATTCAGGGCAAAAAAAAAAAAATACACAGGACTTTACCATTTGCAGTGGCGGGCTGAGCAGAAGTTGATGCCCTGGTGGTGGCTGCAGTGGGAACTGGACTGGTTGCAGAAGTTGAGGCCAAAAGGCTGATGGGTGCAGAGCTGACTGTGTAAGTTTCAGTGTACAGATTACCAACCAGGGCTCTTGGTGTAAAGGAGTCACTGCACAGGTCAGGGCACTTTGTAGAGGGTAAAGTGGTGATGCAGAGGTTAACTCTGCATCGGACGTACATCTGTAAAACACAAATGAAAGCACACGTGTTAGCTGGGTGAAGAGCTTCACGCTGACAGGCTGTCTGCACCACAGACCATGGACGCTGTTGTCCTCTGGGACAAATCCAGCTGATAAACCTTGCAAGCAGGGTGTGCTATGACAACCTCGGCCGCAGCAGACGAAGACAAACACCTGAAAGAAGGGAAAAAAAGAGCTAATGAGCAGGCTAATGAGCTCTGTTTTAATTCTGCAATAGTCCAGAAAATGACAGCCAACCATCACTGACCCCTGATGGATGATAGTGTTGTAGTTTGCAAAGTCCTCTGTCTCCGACTCGATACAGTTGCTCACGACCATCTCGGCTCTCCCAATGCTGCAGTTGGACATCACCGTCAGGTAGAGCATTTGGATCCTGGACCCTGCTTCCATGGAACCGTTTGCTGACTGTAAGGGTGGTTCTGCGTCTCGGCGTACTCGGGTACGGGTGTCTAAAAGCCTGGGGGCTCTTGTGAAATTCCCAAATGGCCCTTCTCCTGGCAAGTAAAGTTGTATGCTAAAGGCCACCGGACCGAAGACCTCCGTCTCTGTGGGAATGTTGAGCCTGTACACTGGTCCCTTGGCCTGGACTCCAGGGATGCGACACGCCAGAGGGAGGATGAGCGATGGTTTTCTTACGACCACGGAGGAGGATTGCACACTTTGCAAGGTGTTGACGTAAACCAGCTCTGAACCAGTATGCTGGAAGACAGACGGACAACTTTCAGCTGGACCCGGAAGGCCCCAGCGTTGGTCCTGAATTACGGCTTTGGGCCTTTCCTTGGGTATAGTTTCCAGAATGTATCAATTAAAAGCACATGTTTGACATGTTACCACGGTCTGGGTGCCACAGCCGTCCAGGGAGATGCTGGCCGTCAGGTGTGTGTTGTTGTGGCTGATGGGGCAGGTGGGGCTGTTGAGCTGGAGTTCAGTCAGGTTGACGTTTTGGAAAGAGGTGATGGGGAGCAACAAAACCATCTTTGTTTTCCCACAGGTCAGCTCTGCAAAAAGCAGATCCAATGTTTCACTCCACACATGTCTTCAGTTTAAAAAAAAACACAATATTGGAAAAAAAAAACCCTATTTGTTCAACCTGTTCCTGGAGGCAGCGCCGCCATTTCCCCTGAACAGATTAAAATCGGGATAATTCAGTTGTGGCTTATTGGATACCTTTTTGCAATTTAAATGGAATTTTGTGATTGTTTTCAGGAAGATGAAGCTCTTACTTTGGTACAGCCACACACACCTGGGCTCAGACTGCATGCTGCAATGACAGGAAATACAAATCAGGTTATTTTGGGTCACACACATGACACACATCCCACATCGTTTGAGCTCCAGGGTTGACTCATGAAAATGGATGGAGCTGGTAAAGGAAATTTTGTATCACTTAAATACAATTTTTATCACTATATTCTGTCTACAGCAATTTATATGCTACACTGATAGCATTAGAATTATTGAGCTCCCGACACGTGACCCCTACGGTACCTCTGGGTATTGACAGCAAAGCAGATGGGCAGCAGTTGAGCCAGGTTGTTTTGGGCTCGGACCCAGGCCAAGGTCATGGTTGCCAAGGGGCCAACGGTTCTGAACCCCACCCTGAAGAGATTGGGTGGGCCGACCACTGCGATCTCTAGAACACTGCACATAAAAAAGTGTTCAATCACGTCCCCACATTTGTTGAAAGCAGGTCTTACTGACAGTTTGCTACCTGCTATCGCTAAGTGGTAACAACCAAAACTGCTAATGGCCGAAAATGAAAAATGTTAAAAGTCGGATTAAATCCCAACAAACGAACCTCTCCACGCGTGACATGAAGTTGACGTTGAATTTCACCTGGAGGTATGGGAGGACGGTCAACCTGGTGTCGCCCGCGGGCGTGTCCTGGGCTACCGCAGGTTCCTGACCGCAGCCGACCCCTGACCCCTCCACTGGGAAGTGAAAGCACAGGAGCACATTCAGACTGAAGACAAAAACAACAGAAACGACAGAAAGTGCATGTGCTGCCTGCCGGACTCACCGGTGACAGAGAGGTGCAGGGGGACGGCGCTCAGGGGGCTGCTGGTGGAGACGGGTCGGCCAGCGGGAGCATGGTTCCGGTCCTCCACCATCAGGTAGATGAAGTACTGGCCTGCTGGTGCCTTTCCAGTGAACGTCAGTGTGCATTTTTCCTGATAACACAACAAAATCCACCATTTCGATTTTTCTCTTTTAACCCTTAGTTACCTTTGTGGTTTAATTTTCACTTCAGACTCACCTTTTCCAGCTGGATGAACGGGTGTCCCGCACAGTCCACGCACTCTCCCAGCTCTGCCCTCGCAAATCGACACTGCACCTTGTCACCGTCCAGATCTCTCACCGACAGGGGGAAATCACGAGGGCAGTTCACGCCGGCCCTGGGATGAGAAGAATCAAACGACCTCGAAACGCTCGACATTAAACAGACGACACCTGAGAATTTACCTCAACGGGGGAGGGAGAGCAGCAAAAGCAGGGCGGTTGAGCGTCCCTGTGTCCTCCCGGACTGTTGGTGCTGCTTTCAAAGACACGTAAAATGTGTTGGATCTGTAAGCAGAGGGTGCTGGTTCAAGGAGGACCGTTTTTAGAAGCTCTGAATGCAAACCACATTCCAGGCAGCGTAGTGTGTCCGGTACCCTAAACTGATGGTGCCGCGGTAATTGCTTGGAACCTTCTTCCGCCATTGACGGATGCACCATCCTGGACCGGGTCTGGTACCGTTGAAAGGCAGCGAGGTGTTGTAGACCTCACAGTCCTCCCCCCGAGCGCACAGCCCATTCAGGGAGGGACACGGCAGGGGGACGATGGCGCTGAAGTGAGCTTGCACCTGCACAAGGAAAAGTGACAAAATGAAAAAACAATCTCAGAAACTCTTTAATTGTGTAGAACACAGAACATCAGGTTCAACTCTCGCCCACCGTTTGCCCTCCATCGCTCTCCAGTGGAACGACGGCGACCGTGAGGCCCAGAGAGGCGGCTTGGCACACAGGGCCCAGCAGGGACAGCGTCAGGCCCTGCAACAGCGTCCGTAGTGCATACCCAGGCAGCATCTAAACGCCTCCGGTGCTACTAAAAACACAGGGACGGGTGAGAAAGGACAGGAAAAAAGCAGGGTTAAATGGTTACAGTTTGAATATGCTCCTCTATTGTGTCTTTAAACTGGGAAATGCGGCATTTTGAGGTCAAAATAAACATTGAAACAATTTTAACTGAAGAACTAAACATCCCATCTGTCCAAAATTTGAAACAATAACCTATAAAACTGATTTAAAATTGAAAAACTTTCAGATCAGTTTGCTTTCAGTCTTACTTTTACTTTCTTTACCAAACTGGTTTCAGGCGATCACGAAAATCGCTGCCAGCTGGAGCTCAGTGACATTCCAGAAAAAGCTGTTGACCAGTGCCCCAAACACATCAGGCAGCTGCTGTCAGCCAGGGGAAAAAACAACAACCTTACCTAAACATATGCACAGGTCTGGAAAGCATCAAAAATGTGAGCTGCTGGTCACTCTCCAGTCCTTCCTGATGGCCGGTAGCTCAGCGCTTCTGAGGCTGCGTCAGTTAGAAAGAGAAGGAATGAGGTTCAACTGGCACCACCAGGGAAAAAAAACAACACACGCTGCCACCTAAAGGCCTGGGAATTAGTCTATGAATCAAGACACACCATTAATTAAAAATACCCGTTACCTGTGCACAGACGACACATTTCACTGATCCAGCGGCAGACGCAGCAGTTTTTAGGCCTAAACACACACGTCTGAGGGGCCTCTTCACCCGTTTCGCCCCATATTCAGCCTTTAAGCTACACATCAGGTCTTGGAACCTTCATTCAGGGTCCCAGGACTCTGAATCAGTGCAGCAAGTGAGCAAAAAATAACTGTTCTTCCAGAAACCAGGAACAGCTCAGGTTCTACTCCAACATTTACAGCAAACAGAACACCATTAGCACCATGGCAACCAGTACCGACACACGTCAATGCCACCCAGAGACGTCCTAATATCATTTCCAACCGGATGTTTTTGATATTCACTCTCAGTGAGAGTTTCCTGACGTCAAACAAACAGGTTGTGACAAAAAGAATGCATTTTATCATCTGAAAAAAAGAAGCAAAGACATGTGTAGTAGTAGAAATGTGTTTATTCAGTACTGAGGAATGATGAGACAGGAGTGTGTTCTGACCCGTCCAGATTAAAGGCAGATTTTTGGTCCTTTCCAGTGATAAATTGTGGAATCTACCAAGTTTGGTTTTATTTTGTTAAGACTCTTTTCTGCTTGAGGGGAAAAATATCAGCTCTTGAGGAACAACACCCCCCACACCTGCATCAGGTGTGGATGTTTGGTCAGGAAACGGAGAGGCTGTCCCAGACGGAGAGGAAAGATGCCCGTTCAGGCGGCAGCTTCTTCAGAACCAGCCCGGCCATCACTTTCCATTTTTCACATCTAGGATTTTCTCCTGTAATGCAAAAAAAAAGATCAGTTGCAACACAAAGAAATCCTTTGGTGCGCTTTGATGTGGATCAGAAGTTACTTTGATCATGGCCTCCAGCTTGATGGCGTCAGCTGCAAATTTGCGGATGCCGTCAGACAGCTTCTCCACGGCCATGCGGTCTTCGTTGTGCTCCCAGCGGAACGTCTTCTCATCCAGGTGGACCTTCTCCAGATCAGAGGCCTTGGCTGCACACAAAGGTGAACAGTTCAAACCTCCATCTCCGCTGGAATGCAGCATTTTGCAGCCGTCCGCTCCCAGGCGGGCACCTTTCTCCACGTTGAGCGTCTCCACCACGGTGCTGTGGTCCTGGCTGAGCTCTGACAGCAGACTGGGGGAGATGGTGAGCAGGTCGCAGCCTGCCAGGGCCTTCACCTGACCCGTGTTCCTGAAGGAGGCGCCCATCACCACGGTGCTGTAGCCAAACTTCTTGTAGTAGTTGTAAATCTTGGTCACGCTCAGCACCCCTTGAGAAGGACAAGCAGAAAACAGTTTAAGTTAAAGCTGCGCAAAGTTGACTGAAAATGCACCGTGAGCAACAGGTGGTGTTTAATACCTGGATCTTCGTGGGGCTCGAAGCTTTTCCGGTCTGTGTTCTCCTTGTACCAGTCGAAGATGCGCCCGACGAAGGCGGATGCGAGTGTGACCTTTGCTTCTGCACAGGCCACAGCCTGAGCGAAGGAGAACAGCAGCGTCATGTTGCAGTGGACACCGTGTTTCTCCTCCAGCTCCCTGTGAAATAGAGAGATTCCTTCAACCACAACAGCCTGCACTGTCCAGACCACCGTGGGGTGTGTGGAGGGGGAACCACGGGGATGCTAGCAAGGTGTGGATAGGTACCTGCCAGCCTGGATCCCCTCCCATGTGGATGACAGCTTGATGAGCACGCGTTCCTTACTGATACCAGCCTCTTTGTACATGTTGATGAATTTCAGCGCCTTGGCGACCATCCCGTCTTTATCGTAAGATAACCTGTTGACAGGAGCTCCGTCAGGCCACTAGTGGTGCTGCTGCTGCGACCAGTGAGGTACCAAAATGTCTGACCTTTGAGTACCAAGACGGTCAGCAGATAAACACTTCACTTAGTTTAAGAGGTTTTTTATTGGATTTAATTTAAAACGAGAATTATCTTCCTTTTAAAAAGTAATAGGAAACAAGAGATTTACAAATGGCAGCACAGCAGAACGCGGCTGTGGCTTCTGATCGATAATCACTGCTAGAATTATGACCTTGGGTCTATTTACTACGTACCTGGCATCCACCTCAGTGGAGACTCGTCCTGGGAGCTGCTTGAGGATTTCAACCCCAAAATGTACAAACAGCTTGTCCATCGCATTTTCTATCTGCTCCTCTACAGATCTGGATAAAAAAAATGGACACTTGAGATTTCTCCTTTTATCCACCAAAAACCACAAAAGATGTTTACAACAAGGAATTGTCGTAGTTAAGTTCTGGAGGAAAGCTTGACGTCTCACCCTCCTTTGGCCATGCCGTAGTTGATGGCGTCGTCCAACAGATGCTGGTAGCTGGGCATCTTAGCAGCAGCCAGGAGCAGTGATGGATTGGTGGTGGCATCCTGGGGCTTGTACTCATCGATCGCTGCAACACACCACACAGAAAATCACTCCAAAATTACAAACACACCTCTTCAGCTTGTTACAGACTCCAAACATGCTTCTGACAGTAGCTGGAGCAACTGTTCTCAATCAAGTGAGCGCTTAGTTAACATTCCCACCCACTGAGGAGACGCAACTCTGTGGCTTTACATAATCCTCGACCAAAGTGTTGCATTTTCTCTGTAGAACAGAAGTGATCTGGAGACTTCTGGGCTTGAAGACAAACGTGCCAACATCTGACAGCCACAGGACCAACGTGGCACCTTCACGTTGTTCTTTGTTCATGTCATCTGGTCTAAGAGTAAACAAGCGTTTGAAAGGGGGCCAGGCACACGCAGCCCGGGCCCCGGGCCGGGCCCCGGCGCGCCCCCCCGCCGCCATCACCGCGCCCGGCCGGGGCGAACTTCTGCCGTGTCATCCTGAGTCTGCGAGACTCGCCAGCGGCTATTGTGTTGGCAACAATACAGCAGTTATTGCACAAATTCTGCACCACTGAGAAACGCCATCAGGTTAGCCCAGACCTCAAACCAGGAAGGAGGAAACGTTAAAGGGAAGACGGTCGCAATCACACCGCGCTTCCCGACAGCTGGACGCAACAGTTTGCACAACACACGCCTTACCTTTGACAAGCCCGTATAAAGGTTAAAAAAGAGCATGATTTGCGGAACTACCGGTTGTTTGAGCAAACATAGTTAAATAAGACTAAAAGATAAAGATATGACATTGGCTGTTGCACTTGGCTATTGCTAAAGGGAGTAGCTAAAGTTGCCAGGACAGGCAAAAGCAGTCACTCAGGTTTAGTCGGGATTATCAGATTATCAGATGCAGTAGCTAGTTGTAAAGTTAATCAACGGCGAGTTGCTCGGTTAACCAAACTCGCTCCTTTTCGGGTTTTAAATGAGATGATCCCGATGCTAACCGCTCAAAGCGGCTCCCGGGACACCGAGACCGCGGTCGGGTCTAATCAGCGAAGAAGACGCTTGCGGATCATTAGCATGCTAATCAGCTAAAGTTAGCGCGCTAGAAGCAGCAGAAAGAGCTACCCTTGAAGTCTCCCGTGTCCGCCACCACCACCGTGTGCTTCTTCAGCTGCTCCAGAGCGGACTCCATCTTCGGCCGTTTGTCTGGCGACGCCGAGCTCATGGTCGCGGCGAGCGGGGCTCTTTTATACACACCAGACACGTGAGGCCTGGAGGACTGGCCGGCGGGGAGCGCGCGCCGCGCACGGGCTGGGGCTCGCCACCGGCGCGGGGACGCGCTCAGACGACTGCACAAATAGACTTTTGTTATTTGACCTATTTAAAACGTGTCTGATGTTGAAAGTGCTTCGTGCTCTTTCAATGTCGCGTTATTAGATTTTCGAGTTGTGCGTGTTTTGTGACTACAAGTCTGCCACATAAACACAAAATACCACATAAACACAAAATACCACCGAGCGTTCGCTGTTATTGTACTTCTGACTCCTCTGACCGTTTGACGCCATTTCTGCAGCTTGTTTGCACATAAAGCGCAGAAACGTTAAAACCTAAACCGGTCAAACGTTCGGTGTAATGACGCGACTCGCCGCTAGATGTCTCGATTTCACCGTTTGAAGACGAGATTCAGGCCCACCAATGACAGAGTGGGAGAAAGGAGGGAGAGAAAGGAGGGAGCGAGCCAGGGAATTGGAACAACTGGAGAAGTTTTGTCAAACACTGGGGAGAAGAGGAAGAGTTTGGAGCGAGAATCCATCGGAGGCTGGTAGGTTCCTTTCCATTCCAACCACCTCTGCCTTTCTCTTCCTCTATCCCTTCCCTCTCTTCTCGCTCCAGCAGAGATGTCGGTGACCTCTGTCCGATCTTTCGGTGCTAAACAGATGTGTTTTAATTGAGGAAGAAACTGTACTTCATTTATTCCTGCTTTGAGATTGTCCGTGCAGTTGCACGTTGCGCTCATGTGTTGTGATTGTGGAATTGTGATGATGCATCCCAACGGGGCTCTGTGATTGGCTGAGGGAATCTTGTCTGGACCCCAATGAAAGTTATAAATAAGCTGGAATACCGCTCATTCCTGAGCCTTTTATTTCTGTCCGGTTGTTGTTTTTTGGGAGCGGCTCCAGGAGCCGGAGGCTCCATGATTCCTCCGGACCGGCTGGAAGAGTAAAGGCATTCACTGCTGCACAAGGAGCCTCTGTCAGGTTGGCAGAGGTCTTCTGATGTTGTTCCACGTGCCCCTTCCAAACTATCTGCGAGCTTTAAAGGCAACGTACCAGTAAAGCGGAGTCGTTGTGCCAGTTACATTCCGTTGGCGCTGCTTTGGTGTCATTTTCTGGGGAGTTCTGGGCAGAAGAACGGAAAGAAGCAGTCTTCCTGCTGCTGTCATAGCTGAGTGAACACCTTGGTGTATTACAGCACCTCTTTGGACCTGCGTTTATCTTCTGCTTCTCTGTCAGACGAGGATTAGAGGCTCACGCAGAGGCCACAAAGACTCTCAGCCGTCCTCTGACCACATCGCAAATGCTCACTTTCCTTATTTATCGGTGATGCTTGAGCACATTTACGCGAGTTATTGTCCTCCCTGTCATATAAATCCACCGTACAACCAGCACTTCTGGACCGATCCTTAACTCAGAAGTAACGGTTGCTGAATGGAGATGATGGCAGAGTGGTGGAGACCATTCGCCTGCTTTTGGACCTGTTTGTGAACCGAGGGACTGAGGCGTTACATCAGAGGCCCGACCGCAGACGAACCCCTGCAGGATTTATAAATAGCAGCAGAGCAACAGCGGTGCCGCCGAGGATCAGCTGCGCGGCCTCCGAATGAGGCGGCGACAAGGGCCGATAAAGCCAAACAGAGGCGGTGAGCTGTTCTTTCCAGGGTGCTCCGTCCTCACGCTCCTGCTATTTATACGCCAGCGGCTTCTGGCACACGCTCGCCACCATCCTCCGAGGCCTGAGACGAGCGGAGGCGCTCGGGCGGCGCACGTGTGATCCGCTCTTCGTGGTGAAGACCTGTCGGCTGGTTTCAGAGTGGCGGAGGAGGCCGTACTTCCTGTCCTGGATGACAGTCGGGTCGTTTTCCCGCCACCTGGCTGTGCTCGGGGTCAGTCAAGCGCAGGAAGTTCCAGGTTCTTCCTCGTGCACTGAGGCGATGGGCTGACGTCTCGGACGCTGGGCGGCTCCGTCCTTTGATCAGCTGATGGCGTCCCGTGTCGGGGAGGGAGGTGTCTGGAGGGGTTTTAATGCTCACAGCTGCTCGCTGGCTCACTTTGCTGTGGCAACACTCTGGATAATTGCCTGCAACAGTGGCTGGACCGGAGGTGAAAGTAACAAGGCTTCCCTTTTCCTTCACTTTTTGCCAGGTTTTAGTCGGTTTCTAGCGAATTCAACGTCTGCAAAGTTGCATTATCGTCTGGTTTTTCTTTGTTTGGTGTGTGACTGGAACTATTTTACGTGCTGCAGACGGTCACACTTCTTCTCTCTGATCCAGTGCAGCAGATTCAGCTATGGAAAATAGGGTGATTACAGCAGGAAAACTCCGACTTGGTCGTATATGCTGATAAAAATCTTGCAAACTGATCAGATCCACTTCAGAGCCCGAAATGAGAGTCAACCTTCGGGTCTTAACGTGCGCAACGATGAGATCACCAAAGATAAAAGAAGATTAAGAGACTATAAATCCCACACCAAGGAGACTCGTGCACAAAAAAACCCCCAACCAAAAATACATTATTCAACGGCCTTTGTGCAAACATTGGTGTTCCTGTAGATCCACAGGATTTGGACATCTTAAAAAGGTTCCCATGGTGACTGCAGGCTGCAGGTTAATGCTGATCGAGACCATTTAAGGTCACTAATTAACAAATTCAAACTCATTACAGCTCAGCCAGAATGTGTATTAATGTGTCAGAGATTTCATTTAGAATATTTGCATCATTTATAGATTTATGTGAATAACAACAACTGAGGGAATGAGAACCGATGTACTCCAGTGCAAATGTCAAAATACTGGTCTGAACGCCGGCCTCACGTAGCACCGGAATGTCGTCAAAGTAGTTTGCACTTATCAGAAGCACTCGCTGCCGTGAAGGTTGTTTTCCTTTTCCCTGGCTGCCGTGGCGATGAGAAGCCCCAGCCGAGCCTCTTCTCCCCTGAGGGGTCCGTTCGGGCCCCCGCTGAGGGCTCTTAGTGTCAAGTGAAAACCACAAGCCTTAACCACACTTCTCCCCCTCCTGGTGTCACACCCAGTTTAACAGAGGCAAAAAAGGTTTTCTTCCATCTGTCACTACAGCTTCTCTTGTCTCCTTTTTTTTCCTCTCCACATTTCTCACCCCTACCCTGAAAATAATTCCCCCAGCTTTTGGTTTCTACAGGCTCCTTTACGTTGTTCTCGTTTACGTTGTCGTCAGAGGCGGTAAAAATAGCAGACGTTTACATTCTGCGCGTACACGGCTGCTTCTCAGCGGCGCACCTCCGTACATTCTTCAGAAAACGTGTAGTTTTGGGTCGCGTGTCAGATTCTTCGGTCGCGCGGACGGCCCAGCCACATTCCTCCAGCTGCACCTTCACGCCGCCGCCCATCCGAGGCTCTTTTTCTTTCCCTATTCTAACATTTTCTGGGACACCTCAGAGTAAGTCGGCCCTTCAAATGGAGAGCAGCCGCCTTCCAGATTCCAAGCACAGTGCCGGTGACTTTCCAAACTGCCCGGCGCAACACTTTTAATGCTAAGCGAACATGGAAAAAGAACGCCAAAGAGGCCATGCGGAGCGCCGCCTCTCGCTCAGGCCTTTTTCTGTCACGAGGAGCCACTTGAGAAGATTCTGGGTTCTTTCTGGTCCAAAGATTGGACTTTAGTTTGACTGGAGGATGGAGAGGATCCGTATTCCCTCAGCTCTCTCTGAGGGAATACGGTCAGAACCTGCTTCTTCATCCCTCCATCTTTTGGCGTGTTTTCACATTGAATCTATGCTCCTTATTTACCCTGGTTTAAAGATCCGACTCACAATGTATTTGCACAGTGACAACAAGCACCAGCTGTGTTTCACCTCAATGAGAAACCAACTATGTTAGCGCAGATCGGGTTGAAAACTGAGACTTCTGGAGAAAATGACGAGAACATGAGAAGATGCCACCCTGGGTGGCCGGCCAACAGCTCAATCTGTTGCTGGATTTGACGTTTTTATTTGGTTCTCCTGATTCGTTTGGAAGGAAAGATGAGAACGGCCACAGTTCACTGTCCTTTGTGAGTTGCTGCTGCAGCGTTTTTGAATAAATCAGACAAAAAAAATGAGGCAAATTTTCAGTTTTAATAATCAAAAGAACCAAACAAAAAAGGGGTGAGTGTTTTTGAGTGTGCGGATCAGAAGGAATATGCTAAATCAGTGTTTTTGGGAGAAAGTGGTGGCCTAACATCACCCTTGGCCGAAGGACGTTTTTGCATAATGTTAGAAATACTTTCTTCTGTCTTCTTTCCACGGACCAGTGTTAGGTTTCTATGCTGTATTCCTCTCTTTGATCTTTATCAATGTGTACTTTTTAAATCTTTATCGCTGTGTTTAATTAGGGTTGTTGCCAAATCCTTCAGAAAAACCAGAGAAATGTAAAATGAGGACGAGAGGAACCTCCAGAGAAAGACGACATAAGAAGAATGTGATGTGAAAATGAAGCAAGGACCATAAAGGGCAGATAAAGAGAGGTGGATTTAATGTTGCTGGCTCTAAAGGGCCCAGTCAGAGGCTCTGATGTCGTAAGCAAAAGAGACGTCCGGCAGCACCCGAGACAGGCGAGGAACCTCTGGCAGAGACGCAATTAACTTCCTCCTTCTGCATGGCCCTTTTTTCCCTTTTGACAGCTTGTGTAATTGACTCTCTGGTTTGACCCGAAACTTTAGGTTTAAACCTTAACCTGACTTAAATGATCCTCAATTACGGACGTTAGTCATCAACTACAGGCGCTTTGACAACTTGGAAAGTGATGCTTGGCCCCAGAAGGTGTGTGTGAGCGTCTCGGCCCCACAGAGGTGACCTTTGGCTCGAATGAACAACATGTTGAAGGCAGCAGCGGAACTTTGTCTGTTCAGAGGGAAACAGAGACACTGTGGAGGTCTGCACGTACTTCCCTCCCCTGTCCAGATCTGGGATTTAATTAACATTCACAAGCTGTTACTCTTCACTCCACAGCGACTTGTTCTCATTGAGAAGTTCACAAGCTACTCCTTCAGTCTGGGGATCAGTTTCCATGGAAACCAAGCTGTCGGTACGGAGGAGAAATGCACATTTTTGCCTCCACCAGCAAAAGATTTGTATTAAAAATCCAAATCCAAACAGGACAGTAGGATCATGCTCAGACTGCACACACGTCCTTTATGAAATCACGCCTTGAGAGCAGAAAATCTGGACTTTGGTCGCTGAAAAGCGCTGCTGCGGTCCTCCCTCTGCAGCTCGTGTCCGTCTGAAGACGACAGGCACAACTTTTGCGTCCTGACAGCGTCGGGCTTGCTGGGTCCCAGAGCGGAAGGCTCCTCCGCACTCGGAAAACCACCTCCTGGATTATATATGGTGCTGGCGTACAGATGTTCCACATTTAAAAATAACCCCAATCTGTACAGTTTTCGTCCTGGGAACACTTTCAAAAGATGAAGGGAGGAAAAGAAGCGAAGGTCTGGTGAAAGTGGAGTGACAACATGCGACTCAGGTGATGAAGTTCAGCGACTGCAGGCTCATTTCTTTTAAAAAGTCCCAGAGTTCGTCCGTCTTCCTCCCATAAATCACCCCGGTGCTGAGGCAGCACCAACTCCCCCAACCATCTCTCAGTCCGAGGATCGTTGGATGGAGGCCGTAGCGCCACCTGCTGCTCACCAGCTGTTACTACACCCAAGAATAACCTGAAATAGAACCACTTCATCAAACCAGAGTCTGCCTCTGGTAAAACAACACAATCAGCACTGATAAGGTCTTCTGGCTGTGTGGAGGTAATAACACATTCATAAAAGGACTCAGGGCTGCTGTTTACCTCTTGTTAGTGATTATCTCTTGTTCGTTAGACCTACAAAGACCAGCCAGAGATAGTCCATTAAGATGACAAATGTGCTTGATGAAATCTGGATCATGCGGATGTTTCAACTTTCTGTTGACGGAATATTTATTTCATTACAGCGAACCTCGATGAAGCCTATAAAATACACTCCTGTGATTCTGATTTGGGAGTGAACAGCTGATAGATTCATCCATCTGGGTTTGTTCTCACCTCAAAATTAGTCGGGAATACAAACAATAAACACCGATTGTTTTTATTTCTTTATGATTCTGTGGAACGTTATTGTTTTCTAACGTATATTCCAGCTCAGTCTTTCCCAATAATGTGCAGCTTTGTATAAAAGCGCTGTAGCGTTCAAGCATCTGTGAGAAGGTAGTTTGGTTTTGTTTAATTAAAAGGCTCAGGCCCTTTCTCTCTCCCCTGAGTGATAATTGACACCTGTAGCTGAAAAAACACTCAGCAGCCCCTTTTGTTCATCAGCTGTTACATCAATGAAGCTGGAGAAAGAGCTGAGAAGGTCAAATTCGATGAACCGCAAGGTCACAGAGGTGGGAGCTGCGGGACAGGAGCTCACAATGGTGTTTAATTTACCTAGCAGACCAGAAGCTGCAGCTGTCCCCCTGACTCCAGCATCCAGATTTGATCAGACTTTTTCAGAAACGGCTCAGACTTCCCGCCGATGCTCAGAAACCAGACTGCACACCCGACATTAAACTCTAGCTGAGACGGTTTCTGGTTTGCCTGCTGGTTTGTGTAACTATCTTAGCTGGAATCAACAGTAGTTCTTCTGTTATCGTGCTGCTGAAAACCCATAAATCCTGCAACCAAATCTGCCTCCAGCGGTACAAATCAGGACTACAACCTAGCTGAGCGCACAGTCGTGTGTGTGTGACGTTAGCGTCTCTGCATGTTTTATTAACATACCTCACTAGTGACCTCTTCAGGGATAGAAGGACTATAAATAAACCGTAGACTGTATAGAAAATATCCTTGCTCAAGCTGCTTTCACGCAGATCTTTGGTGTTTGCTGTAGACGATCTGTGCTTAAAGGACAAGAAAGAAAAAATGAATTCATGGGAAAACACAGGTTGTCTTTATATGACAATATGGTAAATGTGAAACTGCGATTGCTATTAATGCATTTCAGTGTAGAGGAGGTGTCGAAGTTTGATCTTGTTATGCTGGCAAAGAGTTCAGGAAATAGGAAGATAAAAGCATGTGTTCAAAGACGCAGATGAGGAGAGTTTCTGAATACAGAAGTCATTAGCAACAGTGTAGGTGTGTGTGTGTGTGTGTGGGGGGGGTCTGGCCCTGACACACACGCACTAGATTGAATTTTTACAAATTAAATTTAGACAGAATTGATATTCCACAGATTTTAAGGAGCGTCTCTTAATGTATGACTGTGAAAATCAGATTACTGTCAGAAGATTTGTGGGCCTGCATGCTGTGTGTGTGCGTGTGTGTGTGTGTGTGTGTGGTTTCCTTCTCAATAATAATCAAGTATTTAATTTAGGAGAAAAAAACAGGTAAAACTCCAGCAGCAGCGCAGTACGTTTCCAGCAGAGCAGCGCCTCGACAGCCTGTTTCTGCTGACAGGTTAAAGACGTTCACACACACACACACACACACACACACACACGTGCGTGAGATCGAAACAGACCTGAGAACATGCAGAAATCCCACGCAGCTCCTCACCCCCTGAGGGGAATATATCACATTTTTCTCCCCTACATGTCCATAAATACACATCTGTGCAGAACACACACTCGCTCTCTGGCGGCGTTTGGCTGGCAAGCGGCGAAACAACATTCCCTCTAGACGGGATTAGCAATAGACGGCAAATGGCAGCTCTGACACGTGTGCATACATCATATGAGCAGGTGTGGAGGTTTCCGCCTGCTGAGACGTTGGAGAGGAACCAGCACCAGTCATCAACCGCTGACAACACACATACAAATCAAACGGCGGCGGCGGCGGCGATGTCATGAAAATAAATGGAGACATTTGGAGCCGCAAATGAGTTTAGCGTTTGTTGGGAGCTTGTAATGGCGCACCTAGATGTTTCTTGTCATCTCACACAGGGAGAGCGACGGAAGGACGGACGGAAGTGATGAATGTCTGCTCTGGCGTAAACACTGACCATCAGGTACCAGGTGACCTGCGAAGGGTGGCGTAAATAATGTATGTTGACATTTCATGCTTTAGCAGAAGCTAGAAAAAGGGTTCTGAAATGTTTTCTTATTTCTGAACACACACCTTGATACTGACAAAGGCTAGCAATACCACTCGGTACTTAAAGTACACGTTGACACACAAAGTCGACAATTTCAATCACAACGTGACAAAACGCTAAAACTCACAGGGTCCCACTGACACCGTTTGGTCTGTATTATTAGAATAAAACAGTTATTTTTTTAGCAAAAGGGATGCAGGCAGCAGCTTTGAGAACAGCAGCTGAAGGGTGGATAATTCGCACCTGTGAAGCTCCTGAAAACAGTCGCTCATCAATCTAAAGTCAGCAGCCAGAAAGTGAAAACAGAACTGAAAAGTCACAGCTGAACTGCTGTTCTGGCTTTAGCGCTCAGAAAAAGGTTTCAGTGTGGCCACCTCGTCCAACGTCAGCCCTTCTGTGTGTTTCAGTGTGTACGGCGCTGCTGTAGCAGTGACCAGCCTTTGTGCCACGGCGGGATAATTAAGACTTAATTCTGCTTAAATGTACAAAACAATCAGCTTTGTCCAAACCGGGCCGGGTTTGTGATATCTGTGTTTGTGCTTGTGCATGAATAAAAACATCTGCTTTTATTGGGTGTCAGTATGCGGAGAAAGCAGGTGGGTGTACGGAGACGCTGTGTTCTGTCGCCCCCGTCGCTGTTTGGCTTTACTGAGCTGAACGCTGTAATTACGTTTGCTATAGAAGTAAAGGCGTGAAGGGCTCATCCAGCGCGCCGGGCGATGACTGGGCCGCGCCAGATTTTTCACAGCTACCTAATTGTTTTGCGGCACGCTCGTGTAAAACCCTTGTCGAGTTGACGCCTTAATTAAATCCTGTATTTATCAGTATTCATTAATAATAAGTGAGCACTCTCGTTTGTTGTGCTCTTTTGTCAAACGCGTGTTCAGTTTTTAAATTTGTGCTCAGGGTGGAAACGAGGCTACAAACCTGATGATTCGAATTAGAACAGCTCTGCACACATTTTCAAGCATATTTTTAGCGACTAGAATTTTCCAGAACCATCCTGGAGCTGAGGAAGTGAAGGAAGCAGCAGCGCCGTTGAGCAGTTTAGATGAGCTCCAGCTGCAAGCACTCCAACTTTAAAAGGTTCTGAAGAGAAAACAATCAATCAAATGCACTTTCAAATGGTTCTGAGCCGTAGTTCGTCCTGCAGCTCAGATCACTTCTTTGTTTCCATAAGTTTTTCTTCTCAAGTGTGAAAACAGAACTTATTACAGCAGCTGATTAAAAGTTGGTGTGAATGCAAAAGCGTTTAACAAAGCCCAGGTCGCACATTTAGATTTTCACAGTTCAAAAACACGTGGCGGAGCGTCGTGATTCGACACCTCGGAGGTGTTTGAAGGACAGAAATCTCACCAGCGGTTGCAGCTGAGGGTAAAACCATCTGGCCTGGAAAACTTGTATTTGAGGAAGAGAGGAAGTTGGATTCCACAAACGCAGTCCCTCGACTCCAGCCTGTGAAATCAGCCTTGCTGGGATCCACAAACGCTCGTTTGTCCCAGGCAGGAGAGCGTCATGGTGATGTGTCGTCACGGTGACGGCAGGAGAGGCTGAAAGCCGTGTCTCCCTGCTGAGACGGCTGCCTCTGTCAGCGCTGGCACGACCATCGCTTGGAATCTCACAGATCTGTAGCAGTTACAGCTTAAAGCTCATATACTGGAATAAAGGTGAGAGTCACCAGGTGAACGGCCTCTCCTCCGTCAGCGAGCCACGTCCTGACCCACCAGCCGTCTGTTTCCCATCAGAGCGGCGGTGATCAATCTTCATCACCGCAATAATATTTTCAGTCGTCCCGCTGATAAAAGGTGCCTCGCTCGCAGCAGAGGAAGAAAAGTTCCATCAAATGAACAGAAACAACCTTATCTGAGGCAAAGAAGAGTAACAATTCCATAATAACACATGGAAATCCGGGCCGAGCAGAGGCTTTTTCATGCATCGCTGCAAAACAAAGCAGCATGGTAGCAGATTCAGGGTTAGACTGAATATGTGTGTTTTTCAACTGTTCACTGTGATCAATAACCTGCAGCAGCAGCACATTTAGGTAACAATCATGTTGTCATGAGTGGAACAGAGTCTGGACGACCCAAAAGTTACAGTCTGTAGTGTCCAAATGTCTAGAAGAACAAAGAAAATATATCACTACTGGGAAGCAGTTAAAAAAAGGGAAAGGAAACCCTAAAATCACTGGATATACTAGGTTTGACTAGCAAAAGCAGAGATGAGCAAAACCCACACACATCCACAAGGAGGAAAAAAAATCCCCAAAGTTCGGCCTTGCTGTTCAGTTGTGTGAGAACCTGGCTGTGTTTGGGGAAAAGAGGTGTTTCTTATCCACACTCAGATGTCAATGCACAAAAGAACAAGCAAGAAAACCACACCGAGGTTCATTAACGGCGGAGCCAGCCCCAGCGAGCAGCCAACAAAGGAACCGTAGATGCAGCTGGGAAACGGGTTGTGTGGGCGGCGGCGGCGGCGGCGCTCCGGCAACGGCAACAGCAGATCTGGTTGCGCGTCCTCGCCTCCCCATGTCATCAACCGCCCGCGTCACAAAGGAAGGCCAGCGGAGGAGGGCTGAGAGGAGGACGGTTAGTATTCACTGCACCCAAAGAGGACGGCCCCCAAAGCTGCCAGCGGCCACGGCGGCTGAGCCCAGAGTCGCCCGTCGGTCTGTTATCCGCCGCCGTCTCGCCAACACTTTGTCAAACGGTGACGTTACAACCTTGACTGAGCTGAGAATGAGAACGGGAAGGCTGGAAGCGTTGCTTTGAACAAGTCGAATTCAGCCTTTGAAATCGTTCTGCGTGTTTTCTGCTGGTTCTGGTCCCGGAGGGGAAACGAGCCGGACACTCGTCACCGGCCAGGTCGGTCATGTTGAGCGCTACCGATAGCGCTTGCTGGCTGCACGTGCACGCACGCGCGCTGGTTTGTGACAAAGCTGCTGTGGTTAAATTAGAATGTCAGGTTAAAACCCAGGATTTACAGAGTCACGACCACTCCGGAGCCCACACACACACGTGGGGGCAGAGGTCTGCTCAGAAAACTGGCATTTTAATTCCAATTAAATTCCTCCGCCAATCTGCAGGCATGGACCTTTATCTAACCGTGGATGGATGGATGGGTGGATGGATGGGTGGATGGATGGGTGGATGGATGGGCATTTTTAACAGCTGGGAAACAGACTGTTGTCGATAATGAGGAAATAATTATAGGTTGGAGGCGATGGGGACGATGAAGGCAAAGAGCGGGCGGAAAATTGATGGAGGCAGCCCAGAGGCTGGAGCCTGCAGGGGTTGAGTGAAGGAGGATGAAAGAAAGCAGAGACCTGCAGCTCTGGAGGGAGCAGAACCTGCGCGAATAACGAGCAACCGTCTCAAATTCACCAGAGTCGCCAGTGAGGTGGAGACTGACAGCTGAGGAGAGAGAACACCGCCACAAACAAACACCACCCAGCAGAAACAAGCTCTGGTGCCACAGTAACAACCGCAACGCCTGTGCACAGCCAGGCGCAGGCGCGGCCGTGCTGGTGCAGCTCCATCATTGATGAGCAGCCTGTAAAAGATGCAGCGTTAACAGGAGGTGGAATCAAAACCAAATGAGTCCACCAAAGATAACTCTTCCTTCAGGTGAGACTGGAAATGGAGAAAAACTCCAGCAGAGGGAGCGAACAGACACCGGAGCCCTGCTGCGGGCCACACACTCCCCCCCAGTGGAGTAATTACAGGTGTGTGACGCCCATTTACATGGTTTAACACCAGCTCTGCGAAACAGTCCGAGTGTTCTTCTAAACGTTTCACGAAGGCAATAACAATGGCTGCGTTTTAAAAAGCATTAGTGACTTTTTGTGCTCAGGCTGCATCCTCGGCCGCTGGGACGGCGGCGCTGGGCGAGACCCCAGAGCGTCGGGTAGGTGACAGGGCGCAGCTTGATGATGGATCATCGACACCCCGTGGTCCCGTTGGTAACTTATTTATAGGCAGCGCTATAGAACATGTGGAGGGAGGGCGTTTGTATTTATTAGGGTGGGATACGTTAGCAGGGCACCCATCCATCGGTGTCAGTGGCAACGACACAACAGGGAACGTGGTAACAACCACTTCTGGTTCAGAAATATGGTCATTCTGTCTCTTTACACTACCTATTTTAGCAGGTACAGACTGTATCAGACTAGAGCAGCACTTGTGAGTCCCCACTTCTCTAATTTTCACTTTTTTGAGTCGGCAAATCAGGTCATGACCTGCCACTGCTGCGAGAGCCTGATGTCACCTCGGATCAAACAGGAAGAGAGGCAATGACCTTCACGTTGCGTTGAAACCATTAGAAGTGCTCGGGCTCATTTACTCTGGAGTACAAATCTGAGATGTGGGAAAATGAGCAAGACCGGCTGGGATGCATAATTCACGAGGCGCAGGAGACAAAGGCGCTCCGGAAAGAGCGCTCTGATGGATCGGGCGGTGCTCGCATGTCAACAACATGTCACCAAGGCCGTATCATCGCTACCGGCGCTGCACCGCAACATTTGTCTGATCTGAACACGCTTCGTTTCGTCTGAAGGACAAAGGCTCTCGTTTATTTACTGGATCTTGTCAACAGGGGGCGATGACGCTGCTGTCTGGTCACACGTGAGCAGGTCCATGAAGGAAAGTCTGAGCCTCGGCCCAACCCAGACGGTCGCCACGCCGGGGTGGCAGTGTGATGTGGAGAACCTGGCGGGTCCGATTCGGGTTCCGGGTCTGCGGGGACGGAAGCGAGATGGGACCGTGAGTGAAGCCAAGCGTGCAGCCAGCTGCAGCGCTTTGGCGCAGGAGCAACCGCTGCATGTGCAATGAGCTCCTGAGAGGACGGAGACACAGAGGTGGAAGCTCCAGGCTGCTGCAGCGGCGCCTCAGCACCAGTGTGTTAACTATACAGCAGCTTCCTCTCTGTGTGTGTGTGTGTGTGTGTGTGTGTGTGATCTGGCTGAGGGTTGCGTGTGATTGGTATGTACATGAAAGTGGTCTGGTGCTGCCAGGCACCGATTGGTTGAGCTTTCACAGTGGGTGTGGCCTGAATATAAGCGCCTGCTCCTGGCTCGCGTTCAGCCAGGTTTCAGGGACGGCTACGCAGGAGCGACGAGCTGAAGCGGCCGAGCGGAGGGAGCGCATCGAGCAGCTGAGAGAGGAAGAGGAGGAAGAGAGGAGGGGGGAGCTCCAGGCGGCAGGACTGGGCGACAGAACGCCGCAGTCTTTCTTCTGCTGCTCTGAGGAAACTGTCCGTCTCACCTTCCCGCCGTGACCCCGCTGGGCCCCCGGAGGTGGTGTTTGAGCTGAGGAGGAAGATCTAGGGACCAGAGGAGGGGACATCACACGCTGCCTCCTTGATGACTCTGGAAATTAATTAAGCGGCGTCAGCGCAGGAGGAGAGCGCGAGTTAGAGCGGGTGAACTACGGAGCGTGTGATGAGGAGGCTGTGGAGGGAGGCCACCTAACCCCCTCCGGCCACTTTCAGAGACAAAAGAGGGACAAGTTGAGGCGCACGCAAAGGAATTCTGGAGGGACGCTCATTCCAGAAGCCAAAGCACGGTCTCCGCTCATGCGTTATTCATCCGGTCGGGCTTCTTTTCAGCACCCTCACTCCGTTCTCTTTTTATCTCCTTCACACGTTGAGGTTTCTTTTTTCTTTTTTGGCATGTCAGCAGAAGCACAGTGACAGCCACACGCAGAAACAGCGCAAAGCAGCGTCGCATCCGACTCCGAGCAAACGTGTGATCTGAGTGAGGGTGGCCGGCTGGCTGAGTGTTACCTGCCGGCCCAGAGCACCTGCCCGGGAGGCTCTGATGAGCAGGTAGGACAACTCTGGACACGGAGCTTCCAACCCAAACCGGCGGAGCCCTCTGGCCATTTCCCTGCCTGAACTGTTGGAGGATGAACGTGCAAACCGGTTTATCGCTCTCCCGGGCTAACACCTGTGTTTGAGCGATTTGGGAGAGAGGACGTGTGTATGCTGGGATTATGCCCTAAACACACAGAATTACACAGGTGTTGTGGGATTATGCAAAGTCTGCTGCTGAATGTAGTGGTGCCGCAGGACTAAAGGACGACAGTCAAGCCAATGCTGGATTTCTGCCAGATTACCACAGATTAGGTATAACTGAATGGGCGCTTCTGGGCTGTGACAGCGGCGATTACAGCTGCGATTGTGACACAAGGACCGTGTGAACAGAGCACGTTTATCTGTCAGCCTCCGGGGAACAACTTCTCATCCGTCTCTGCGGGCGCACGGACTTTTGAAGGCTTTCGCCATGAGGCGCTCCAGCACGGACGAGACGCCGTACCGGCGCAGTCCGTCTCTGGACAGTAAACCCGACACGCCGCCGTTCACCTCCGGCTTCCACCGCTTCAGCGGCGAGTTTGAGTACAAGCGGCCGCCGTTTGCGTTCGGCTTCCACACCACAAAGGGTCCGCCGACATCCAAGGGTCGCGATGCTCAGGGGAAAAAGTATGTGGTGTTTTACCTGGACCTCTCCTTCATCTTCCTCCTAGAACTGCGACGCTGCAGGATGGCTGAGGGTTGCATCATGGCCCTGCGATATGGGATGGTCTTCTTCAACCTGCTTTTCTGGGTGAGTTTATTAATGCTTGTTTTTCAAACGTGCGCGCGCCTGGGTGCTTTTTTCCTTTCCTGACCTTTATGCTTTCCGTTGCTTTATTTACTTTCCTTCATTCCTCTGTGGTGCGCGTCTGTGCAACCGCAGCGGTGAGGAGTGAGTAAGCCTGGGTTGGGGGGTTAGACGCAGATCCTGCATTTCGATCATGTGCACAAAGCCCAGTGTGTGGGTGAGTTGAGCTTTCCCTCTGCTGGATTTGGAGCGTGGGTGAACGCTGCGTTGCTAGCTCCGCTGAGCTGGGACGTGTTTGGACTCTGGTTTGTGCGGATGTTCATCAGAGTGAGGCGGCGGTGCTGTCGCCCCTCACCTGCACCCCGTCAGCTGTCAATCTGCCCCGTCCGTTTGATGGAATCCGCTTGCCTTTCTGAGCACGCCGGCGCCAGCAGACCACTTCCCTTCCTCACACGTGCGTGCTGTAGGTTTCTGCTTCATCTCAGAGCTCCTTTGTGTAACCTGAATGAATTCCAGTCTTTCCCTGCTTCGCTTTTTCTCTCTCACTGATAATAGAAGGAGGTGAAGCCTTGAACTAGGAAATGTAATCTTGGAGCCAAGATCCAATTCCCGTGGAGGAAAGCGTGACCTCCTCACCCCCACATCATCTGTGACATACATAATGCCCCCATAGAGTGTGTTATTAGAGCCCCCTGTAGGTATTGTTGTGTGTGTGTGTGTGTGTGTGTGTGTGTGTGTGTGATGCCACTGGGGATGAATTATGTCCACATGCTCCTGGCGATCCTCCTGCTCCAGACAAGCTAATTGTGTTCTGATCCTCGAGGTAATTTCTTCACAAAGCCTCAGAAAAGGGCACGGTGCTCGTCCTGGCAGCTGATGTCAGACCTCGGTGTCACCGACATCGGCCAAAAGCAGGTCATTGACCTGGTTTATCAAATCTGACCATTAGCCAAGCTCATTTCAAGTTTGACGATGATTCTGAGCGGTTAGATATGAGCTAAATATGAGATTGCTCGGAGGCTCCAGGGGCCCGACTGTCAGTGCAGATCGTATTTTCGCCCATCCAATCAGAATGTGTTTGATCTCAACCGCTCCCAGATTATTACAGAGATAATTACTGGCTGAAATGGTGGATGTGTGGGGCCCGAGTTCATTTCCAGCTTTTACCCCCAACTGAAGCCAAACAGGTCAAACAGGACACACATCAAAGTCCATTCTTGTGCTTCAGTTTGAACGGAATCTCAACGTGATAAGAAGGCAAAGCCATTACACGCTTCATAGTAACCACGCCTCGAAGTACTGGCCTCCAAGCTCCAGCCATGCTGATGAGATAAAGAGCACCAGCAGTTATTGGGAAAACGACAAATCTGCTCATTTCCGTGCCGCTGTTTATCTGCCCTGGGGCCACATGCAAAAGGTCACGGGGTCAAAATTTGATGGGCCAGCGAGAACGATCGTTATCATCGAGGTCGTGCCGGCTGACCCGTAGCCGCACTCCCTAGATGACGCTGTCCACCGTTCCGAGGGGGGGGGGGGACGGGGGGTATTGTAGAGTGTGCAGCTCCACCAGCCACCAGGGATCCTTCTGCTGTCATTGGTAAAACGGCTCCTGAAGTAGATGCAAACGTGGCCTTCAAAAACTAGCAGGGGTGTTTTGGGCAGAACATGAATAAAAAAGGCTTTTATCCCACTCAGGTTAAAAGCCAAGTCTGCAGCTGGTTTGAGGGACTACACAAACTGCTGAGAGCAGACCTCTGCCACTGCCTGTCCCATCTACGACTACAAGTGCGTGTGCGTGTGTGTTGGCATTTAACCGGAATGCGCAGACTGCCGCTCAGATCATAAAATTCTTATTACTGCAGATGGGATGCAGAGTGGTGACATCATGCATGGTGGATGAAGAACATGTTAATGAAGCTACCTGCGGCGGTCCCAAAGAGCAGGAATAATATCTGCCCGCCTAAAATAACAAACCTGGGTTTATTCCCCAGGTTCAGGGGCAGAGACACACACAGCAGGTTCAGCATGAGGACAACTTCCGTCTCTTCTGTCTCCTGGTTCGGATATTCCAGATTTGCTGTCAAGTGTCTCATGAAATGAGCTGGAAAGCTGCATGGCTGCAGCGGCTCTGCACGTCTGAGGGAAACAGGCTTAAACGTTTCACCCCGACTGATCAGGTCATCGATTTTATCGCCGGCTTTGCCGATTCTGGATTCCGAACGCTTCTGCTCGCGTCACCGTGCAGCTACGCCACCTGTTAAAGCGACGAAGCTCTCTTTACGATGATGGTTATGAGCCTTTAGTTACTTTTGCGCTCACGAGGGACGCAAAAGAGAAATCAGCCGTTTTATTTGTCTCCGGCTCCCACACTTCTGTTTATGGAGGAAAAAAAAAAAAACTCTGGTTCTTTTTAATTTTATCTCCCTAAAAATCCAAGTTGTTTTTTACTCAATTTCAGCAGCAGACAGTCTAAGCTCAGAATTGTGAGTAAACCCTTCCAGTGCTTTTAAACCGTATTTCTCTGATCATAGTTGCGCTAATTCAGTATTTAAGCGGAACTTTGTCATTCTCTCTCGATCCATGTGCTAGCTTCACGGCTAACGACAAGAGCCAAGGCTAATGTCAAAGAAGCTCTGATGGCTCTGATCAGGTGGGCAACCTCCTTGCTGTTCTAGTGGAAACTACATTGGTTTGGCTCCCTCTCGAGTCACAGTAAAACACGTCTGAGAAGCAGGATTTCAGCACACACTCCACACACACACTCCTCTGGCTCTTGTCACACACCCGTTTCTGTCGCCGCTTGTCTCAGCCCTCCTCAGGGGTTCTTTGTGTTTTGCAGGTTAGATTTTGCAGTTTTTTTTGCCGTTACCTGAGAACCGGCTGCTGTTTTCACACCAAACCTGGAGATGTGTAGCAGCAGGAGGTTCAGCAGGATGAAGGCTTGTGGGGATCAGACTAAACACTGATTTTATCGCTTTTAAACGCCATCTTTCTGTGAAGTCAAAGCGATGCAAAGAAAAGTGATCCATTATTTAAATTCATAAGAGTTTAGAACTAAGGGATAGATGTAGGTGCTCTGTCACACAGCTCACACACACACAAATCATTAATCACCTTCTTTGCTGGAGTCGCTGAATCTTAAAGTTAAAACAGAGATGGAATTCATGCTGATTTGGACACCAAATGTAGCATCATTGGCTTCACCGTGAAATTGCAACAGCGGGTGAGTCAAAAATATGCTCTGATGCACAAACGCTTAATGGTCTTCAGCAGCAGCAACCAGGGGCCAGGGACGGCCCCCCACGGCTGCAAACGCCTGCACACCACTCCCCATTTAGTCACTTTACCATTCATCTTGGAGGCGCAAATGCAGCATTTAAACACTGCATGGGTTCGGGTGGGGGTGGGGGATGCCCCTCACTGCTGTGGGAAACTGGGAGGAGAGGAAAACACAGGATGACAGCTGAAGGAAGAGACGAGGACGAGTCCTCTGAAGTTGTGTTTACTTGTCTTGCTGATGTAGGTCAGAGCCCAACGGAGGATCTGCAGATCGCAGGAGTTCTGGCTGAGCCGCGCCTGCCTGCGCTTCTCTCATCTGATCAATAGAAATGATCTGTCCAGATCTCAAATGTGGAGGCCCCGCCCACTGCCATTCAGCTGATCGGTGTGCAGCAGGCATCAACCGCGCCGCTTCCACCGTCCCTTATCCCCTGCGTGTCCCTTGAGCCTATATGGGTTCTCTCTCAGTCGTGTCTCATTTATTTTCTTAAAAATCATGTCAAACCATCGAGGAAATCCCCCCGACAGCGGAAACTGTGTCAGTAACTGGATCGCTCTCAATCCAGTCGCCCTGGCACAAAACTGATACCAGATCAGTTTTGACTGGTTGTTCTCCTTCCGCCTGTTTCCATGGACACGCTGGAATTACTTTGATTTTATGTCAGCTTTCTTTTAAAGAAAAGAACAACTCAAATTGATGTTAACGTAAAAAGAAAGGATTGTGCCATTAGTTTGGCAAAAGGCCAACAGAACTGGATCCTCAGATCACAGATTTCTCCAATTTAATCGTCAGCTCTAAAGGCCCCTTTAAAAACATTTCCATGCCGGCAGGTTAGCAAAAAGTGCTTTTGAAAGTTGCCTGGCGGCGGCTGAGTAAACAGAATACCGCTTGTTTCTGTCAAGGTGGCTTTAAGCGACGCTAACAGACGTTCAATTCTGATGCTGAATTGCAATTTGTTCAAGGTTCAGACTGCCAACGGTCGTCTCTCCCCCCCAAGCTTTTGACCTTTGACTCTTGGACAAGTGACACTAAAACCAACAATAGTCACGAGGGTGAAATCATAGCGAAGCGAACACGTACAGAAGCTAAAACTGGGCCCTGAAGCGATCAGATCAGCAGTGAAGATCAAAGGTACCAATGACATTTACAGGAATCGGATGTCTCCCTTTCCTCTTCTCTTGGAGGATGAATTGATCTTCGTGTACTGATTTTATTCCTCTCGGTAAACATTCAATCTTCATCTCTGCAGTGAAAAGCTCAGACCTGATCTAAGTCTACCTAAGCGTGTTTTACTGAACCGGCTGTGGCAGTTTCTCCTGATTTTTCATGTATCCTGATCTTCAGACAGACTTGAAAAAGTAGCAGATCTGCACCTTTGAAGAGAGACCTTTGCGTCGTGGTGTGCATGCTCTGTTGTCTTAGCAGAACCTGGATGGTGGCATTCAAAAGACTTGTTGTGGACCCCAGAAGAACCCAAAGGTGGCCAAACTCTGCTGGAAGCGCTCGTAGGCGGCTTAAAACGTCAAAGTGTGATTGATCCCAGCCGGCAGGCGTGAATCGGGAGCACATTTAAACTTTCATAAAGGTGACCTGAAGGCTCAGCCTGTCAAAATGATCCGCAGCGCTGCATGAGAACTGCATCTGGGCGTTTCAATCACAGCGATCAGCATTTCTCAAGACCAGTCCTTGGTCCTTTCTTCTAAAGCAACCTGACAAAAAAAAAAGGAAAAAAAAAAAGGCAAAGACAACGACAAGGTGGCTGGCTTTTACAAAGCCGCCTCTCTGGAAATCAACAGTTCCGTTTCCTGGACAAGGATGCATCTTTTTTGGCATACGGTTGGGTTTTATTTAGCAGACCTCCCTCAGCATGGCTGGAGACCAGACAGAGCTCTAACGGCAGATGGTTCAGCTGATGCAGGATAAAAAAAAGCAGAAAGTGGTGAAGCGTCAGGAAAGGAGCTTTAGCCTGGGAGTTAATGTCGATGTAGCTGGCTGCCACCGCTGAGAAGATGCTAGTGGCAGCAAGTGGGGAGAAGATTTGATTTTTAAGGTAAATTAAATGTTATTTACCAACAGCTACTGGGCTCTGGGGATGAATAAAAGCGCAGTTGGCACAACACGCTTACGGCTTCAGCTGCGGGATTACTGTGTGACGGAGACGCTTCCCTAGTAGCCGCGTACGCGCCGTAAAGACAGCTGCTCCGCCAGCAAACGCTTCCACAGCCCACTTCAGATACAGCAGACGCAGATTAGGACGGCAGCAGGCTTCTTTACCGACTGTCAACTTCTCATTATTAATGAGGTCTGATGTTTTTAATGGGGTCGTAATTGAGAAAAGATGGTTCGCAGCCACGTTTCCATCTGGCTCTATATATCAGTTAGGAAGATTTTGTATGTTCTCCGCCTCCGAGGACCATAAGGTTTGTCTCGAAGTTTGTTTGTTGTGACACAGACTGGGGAAGTCTATGAGACTTCTAATTAAACCCAGCAGATGACTGATGGATTTACAGGAGAAGTAAATAGGCAGATTACTTGTGAGAAGCGTGTAATGGCTGAGTCAAGGGACCTTGTTAGCAGGTTTGATTGTAACAAACTGTAAAACTGATTCCACTAAACTCCAAGAGGCAAATCTGGGTTTGTTTTTGTTTAAAAAAAACAATAAATGTTTGTAATAACATTCATAAATGACGGAGCAGAAATGCAACCCCACTTAGTGAAGATAGCAAAGAGTAATATTAAAAAATATATATTATTATTAATAACTGTGGCAGTGCTGGTTGCTTTAGTTTCAATTATTTCACCATTTCTTGTTGCCATAAAAAAACCTTGCCTTTTTGGTTTGAAATAACCCAGCTTGATGAACCACATCTTATAAAAAGGTTACTGAGATTTATCCTATGTTATCTTTTTGAAAGAGGGGTTTATAACCTGCCACTGCAGCCAGCCAGTAGGGGGCAGTGGAGGTGTTTGAAGTTAATGAGAAGCGACCTCGACTGCAGTGCAGTCACTTACGCGCAGCCACCACTGACTCATTAAAGATGTTTTTTGTCGTCTGTCCTCGTTATTTAATGCACCAACGTATCACACGCCGGCCCCTTCGCACGTCCGACATAATGAGCTCCGGCTATGTTCACACGCTGATTCGGAGTTTGGGGAACGGCAATGTTGCTAACAAGCGTGTGGTCCTATCAGTGGTTTAGTACACGTGCTGCTGTGTGTGCTACAATGAGTCACTGTTGTCAGTTCACTAAGTAAACATGCTATTTTCACACACACACCCACACAAACAAACACACGTACACATGCTGTTTGCACTGGAGCATGCACCAACCACTCGGCATCACCAATGTAAAATCCAACTTTTAATTATTGGGAGAAACGTCTCCAGGTTTGGGGCCGATGGAGCAGATCGCGACTGTGACGTCGCGCCTCCATCCAAAGCTTCAGCCAGATTAATTCGTTTATGCTGATGATGCGTTCTTCTTCCCCACCCACGCTTCAACCCTGCCTGTCGCTCAAACCACTGCGCGTGGCGAAAAAGTGATGCATTTCCCTGCGTCTGCTGTTTTACTTCCTGGTCACATCCCATCTGTGGCGTCTTCACGGAACAAATAACAGCCTTTGGAAAAGGTGACCTTTCAGAGGACCTTGAGATGTGCACAGCGCCTTTCACGAGGCTTCAACACGACCTTTTGAAGGAGAAGAACTGATACAGATCTGAAATTGAGCGTGTTTTTTCGCCACAAGTGGAGAATCTTCAACTCAGCCTGTTGAATATTCATCAGGCTTAAATGATTTTCTCCCGCTCAGAGGCGCTCCCCTCCAGTCTGTCGATCCTTGTAGATCCTTCAACTATTTTGTGTTTTTTCAGGTTTATTCTGGAAAATGCTGCCAGTTATTAGAGAGAAAACCTCGTATATCACTGAAAAGTTTGGACGTAGAAAACTAAAGCGCTGCCGGAGGCACGAGCACAATACTGACACTCAGAAATCTGTACTCTGTTTGTCTACTACCGACTTTTCAGTCCTTCCACACAGGTTTAAATAAACTGATAAACAAATCAAAGATGCAGCGCTGCAGCTTTTTCACGAGTGTTGTCAGATTTTGCAAATGATATTTTGTATTTATGGGAATAATGCACACTTTTTAAATAAATTAACTCCACAAAATGTGCTGCAGCAGCACAGAAACGCCTGCTGGATCACCGATGAGGCGATTCTACAAAAATAAAACCTCACATCACCTGGTATGATGAAGTCAGGTAGAAGACAGGAGAGGTCTGCCCTCTTGAGGAAACAAATAATTTTGGACAGGAAGGGCTGAGATGGAGGGATGACAAGGAAGTAAAATTAGTATTTAAATGAAGGAAAATGGATCTGGACAGAGAGAGGAGCAGATGGTGGTCAGGGAGTAAAAAGACTGGGCACCGAGAGATGGAGAGAGGAGGAAGAACTATCAGCAAGGGAGAGATGGGAGAGAAAGACAGATGGAGGCAGAGGAAGGAGGAGAGGGGAGGGAGGTGTTGAGTTCGCTCCTCTTGTTGGGGTAATTGAGGTTCTGCTGTAGAGAGACTGCAGTGTGCTGCAGTACAGCGTGAAGGTCTAAACCAGAGGGTACCTGTGCACCCTGGGACCCGTGCTGGATGCAGCCAGAGATGGTGGAGGAGGGGGGGATGATGGAGGGAGCAGGAGCGAGGCTGCAGAGACAGGTGGGGAAACAGCGGGGGGTCGCGCTGCAACACAAAATACCTTTACAAGGCTTAAGGACCCAAATGTGCACCTTTGAAAAGCTCCCCATGAGGCGCGGAGGCAGGGGATGATCAGATTATACGAGGAACACGGCTTTTTAAACCACAATATAGTTCCTCTTGCTGGAACACTCTCAGGTAATTACTGGCACTATGCTTCTTTGATTAAACTAAACCATCACTTCTAACCAATTTCACAGAGGGGGGGTTAACATAAAATAATATGATATTTAAACAGCCGTTAATGCAACTACATTACAGCTATTTCTAGTCCTTTTCTTCACATTCTTCTGCTCCAAATGTCTAGAAGAGAATATAGTTGTACTGTATTTCTTATTAAACATGGTTCTCAGGTCAGACTGAGTGTGTTTCCATAGGTTTTTATTGATTCTGGGCAATATTACAAAAGCTTGGCAGCGACTGTAGCAGCAAGAAGACAAACGTCCATTCAGTCGAGGCCGACACAAGCCTGAGCGGCGCCGCCGCGGCCTGTCCTCTTTTGTAGCTGTCACAATGAACCCACAGAGGACCTCTGAACTTTTCAGAGTAACAGCGTCCAGCATTCCTAGAAAAGTGATGGACGGCCTCTCCTGTTTTCATTAGGTGGGCGACTTCAGGACAAGGACAGCGTGATGCTGCAGAGTGCTGCTGCTCTCAAAGATGCTTTCTTGACAACCGCTGATAAAATAAACATGAAACCCGAATCTAAATGTCATTTTTAAATTTTAACCTTCCCAAATTAGATTCCGGCACAATAAATGTTATATAAACAACATTAAAACCAGCTCAGTACACAACCCGTCACGTTGACGACGCTCCCTGGCGGTTAACGCAGGGCAACTGGGGATCACAAGTTTAATTATAGCCTATTTTTCCGTCAAATGGCTGGGAAACCAAATAACAGGTGTGAAGGTCTGTTATCACAGCAGCCTCTCATACATGCCGCTGCTCGCAATTTCTCAATGACCAAACAAAACTGCTCTCATAACAGCGCCGCTAATTTGCGTCAAGACGGGAGGCTGCTGGGGTAATTAGTGTCAGGGAACGCCATGTAAGGTAATGATGAGATAAAGAGTTGATGGGTTCTGTTGCCTCTGAAGCATAGTTTCACGAGTCTTAATTTCATACCAAAATAATGATCCATTGAGCTTTCTTTTTCTGGGATAAAATGAAAGTAATTAAAAAGTATGGGAGCTGTCTGAGCTGGGAAAATCAACCGGAAGATAACGATCAAGGCAGAGCCGCGGAGATCTTTGGGGACCCTGTGAGAAACGTTCACAGACTGCCAATGTCACAGTCCTACAAGCCAAAACAGATGAGAACAAAAGTCCGTCAGTGTCAGAAATTCAGGCTGATGGTCCCATGTGACCGCCGTTGCAGCCCACTAACCAGCCAATAGGAAGGCAGCACCACACCAAGAGAAACACCACACGTAGACGTGACAGGAGGCGCTTTTCTTTCATGCTGAAACACCACCAACACAAGCGCTCGCATTCGCCGCTGTATGCCGCTACCAGAGGAGATGCTAATGCAAGGTTTGCATCCCCCACCAGCAGCTCCTCCGCCATCCTCTGGATCTGTCAGGCTGGTTCAGAAAGTTCTGCATCCGCCGTGAGGAGAAAGTCTTTGATGAGATGGGTGAAATAACGCTATAAAAGATCACAGCAACTCATCAAATATTTACAGCACCACAACAGGACACTGAAGAGTAAGAAAGACTAGTTACGCACCCTCAAACGCATAACTAATCAAAAGTCAAAGAGCAGTTCTGCCTACGTGAGTCAGAAGAAACCCCGTGTGATGGCGTTTCAACCGAGCCTGGTGCAGATCGCAGGTAAACACATCTGCAGGATCTAGTCAGGAAAGATTTGGAGGGTGGGGAGTGTTGTTCCGGGGGGGCTGGGGCTGGAAGGTGGCACGCGCCAGGGCTGAGGGCCTTTGGATCTCCACTCCAGTAACAAGGAGCCAACAGAACTTTAAAAACAGGATTGATTTTTGAAGACCTTGAGCTGTTTTTTTCCTCAGACTGCTTGGTGGTAAAGCCCTGCCACACACGCCAGTCTCTCACTGAAGGTTCTGGGCTACGACCTGACAACCGGCTCAGTCCTCAAGCCTTCAGCCTGTCACGTCTCCGTTATCGGTCGGTCAGAGATAATCAACAGCTGACACACCGACTGACTCCCTCCTAAGCAGTGAGGACGGCTCCTGAGTGGAGGGAGGCTGCACCCGTCCTTCTGTGGGTTTCTCCATGGAGCGTTTACATCAGCTGATTAGATGACGATGACGCTAAGAGAAGCCAGAGAGCAGAAAAACAAACCTGTCGCTGGTTTGATTAATCCTCTTTTTAACACCCTCATCTGCGCGAGGGCTCGGAAGGCCCCTCCCCACTTCAGATGATTGGCGGTTCAAGATGGAGTGATCGAGATGAGAGGGAAGGTGTGGATTAGATGAATATCAGGGGGGATAAAACGAGGTCCGATAGGGTAAAAACCTGGATTAGAAAGGGAAGGAAAGCCAACGGCGGAGGTGAGGAGTGAAGAGCACGAGAGGGAGGGGCGTTTGAGTTGACAGTGGAGAAGTAATGATGGGAAGAGAGGGGGAGGAAGAGGTGGAGGAGGGGGTGAAGGTGTAGCAGAATGGGGGTGGAGGGTTGTGGGAAGGTTGTGTTAATGATCAGAGCTGGAATGAGGAGGAAAGCACAATGCTAATAAACGTCTTTCCGGAACAAACAAGCAGACAAAAGAAGAAGAACGGCCAAAGCAAACGTACAAAGTTCAAGCATAAACCTTCAAAAAATTACCCGCCGACTCGGTGACGGACGAACATACGGCCAAACTCCATCCCAGAATATTCTGGCTGTGCGCAAAAAAGCTGCCGCAGAAAAAACGACCAAAACTTGCAGCTGCAGCAAAACCGAGGGCACAGCAGGAGGAGCCAGGAACGGAGATGACCTTTGACCTCATCCGCTGACCGCCATCAAGCCACAAGTGAGCGTAACACTTCCATGATTTGGCTTTTTGGTTTGCTAAATGCCCCGAGTGCGGATGGATCCTTCTGCCAGGAAAGACGCTGACACCGCAGCAGCTGCATCTTCATCTTCATCACTCCCACTCATCATCCCACATCCGCCGGGGCGCTCGGGGGACGAACAGGTTACAGATGACGGCTGGACGAAAACAAATATTAATTCCCCACTGCATAAAGGTCAATTCAGTATTCCTAGTTATCGGTACTGTGGGGTCATTTTTTCTTTCTTATCCATCGTAAAGGTCACCGCCTGACACCAAGCATGCATTGAAGGTCCAAACGAATCAACCTCTGTGCTGCTGCGGCGTCACGTCTGACACATCTGCAGCGCATTAGCGCCTCGAGCACCTGCGACTGTAAAGAGGGGGAGCACTTAACAACCCTCCGTTGGAACAAATCAAGACCTGACAAGAAAGGTGACAAATATCCCCGTGGCCCTTTTAAAAAAGCTTATTTTCAACTCGTGCTGGCATCTGCAGCTGTGCATGCTGCTGCGTTCCGTCACACGTTTCTCACCAGAACTGTAGCACCCCCGCCTATCCTTCTTTTCACTCATAATTTGTCACACCACTCCGTGCGGAGCAATTCTGCGCTCATTTGCTAATCAGCGCTGTGAAAAACAACAACTGTGATGCAGGACTGCAACGGATGCAGGTTGATCCTGAGTTCCATGACTGATTCCGCTCCTGGATGCCGTCAGAGAGGCTCAATACCAACAGTTCCCTTAGAAACTGTAAAACTCTGGACAATAAAAGCAGAAATGTACCAGTGGCCATTTTCCAGATGACAGCATCCTTTTTCGCCCACAGGCACATGGTCACGAAGAAGTGAGGCAAGAGTTGGGTGGAGCCGACGCAGCGTTAGTGAAATTAACGTGATTCCTGTCTGAAGCGGTCATTTCCTCTGATGCCAGGACGCCGCAGGAACACTGCACGCGCGTCACAAAACAACAGCAGGCAAGGGTTCCCTTCGAAGCCGGCTCGTGGGAACACACACAGATGGATAGATTTGTAGCTGTTTGTCAGGTAATCATGCATCACTTTCAATAAGCTAAAATCATGCGTTAGCACACGCTCCTGCTGCTGATGTTGACTCAGTCTTTCCTAAGCTGATGCCAAGATTCCCACTCATGTGCGCATGCATGATTTATGCAGGCACTTTTACAGCCGAGCGTGGGGGAAATAAGGCGCAGCGTTTGTTGTGTGTGTGAGCCGGCGCCTGGGCTCTGACTTTGCCCTGGGACTAGATGGCTGCTCCCAACGTGTCTGACAAACCCGGTGCCGTTGCAACAAATCAGTCTCCTCCCAATCCTGGCGAAAATAATGAGAGCAGACCTGCGGGCATCCAGAGGTGTGTGTCAGCACTTGGGTGTGCGTGTGTGTGTGCTGGGCTGGATGGGAGAATGAGGGAGGAGAGAATGCTCTGGAGATTAGAGATTTATTGATTACCCTCTGCAGCGCCTCCCTCCCCTCTCCTCCCCGGGTCTCCTATTCTTTAGCAGCATATTTATGCCGGGGTAGCGGCCGCGGCGCTGCAGTCCGTTACAGCCTCCCTGTGACCCGCCTCCCCTACAAACATCCTCACAGAGGTTTACCAAGTTTACCAACAGCATTAGGATGACAAAAGGGCATGGAGCCAAAGGAATAATGGCCCCCGCGGGCCCCTGCCAACCTCCTCTTTTGCAGCCTTTTCTCCCAGCGCTGCTGTCCGGGCAGCTTTGATCGGCACGATAAAAACTGAATGGGCCGCGTGGACGCTGCTGCTTTGTGTTGGCTTCAAATCGATGCGCCGTGAATATGAATGAGCGCGGGCGCCAGAGGGGCAGCGGCAGACAGAGGTGGCGGCGATGGGGTTAAGCGCTAAAACTTAGCGGAGGCTTGGGGCTTCTGCCATTGCAGCCTCGCTGTTTCTGGCGCTTTCCTGCAGAGCTCCCACCAAACGCTCCCGCTGCTGCATCTGATCCAGCAGCAGCCCGGGCAAATGCCACGATGACATTTCACAAACAAACGTGGGGGGTTGGGGAGAAACCCATCAAAATCTTGGGACAGACTTTAAAAAACCTGAAATCTACAGTGTGTGTCCTTTAGGATAAGAAACTTTCTACACAGGAAACTTTTGGACCACTTAAAATATAAAATCTATAAAGGGTCTATATGAACTATAGAAAGCATCTCCTGAGTCACTCAGCAATATTTACTTGTGTTGCCTGTCGACCTTGTTTGTTTGGGGGAGTGACTCAGATGGAACTCACCTAAAATGAGGAGGTGCTTCTTCCCAAAAAATCCATACAAGCAAAGCCAGGAGACCAGAGAACGTGTGTGGAGCGGGATGATCCATCTTTGGCTCCTTTAGAGCGCAGACATGATGCACTCCGGAGGATTACCATCTGATCCGCGGGCGCCAACAGTGTCCGAGCATCTAAAACCCCTCAAGGTGTGGAAACAGTTCTGTGTTCGGCTACAGAATCCCGCTGGACAAAGAAATCATTTCATTTACTGATTAAAGAAGAAGACGGTAATCAAAGGTAAAGGTGGTTATGTTTGCTGAGGAAAGGGGTTAGGGTTAGTTAAGAGTCATTTGCTGTTGGCACCATCAGCTCCAGCGGAGCAGCTGGGGTTCCAAACCATGAGCGTTATTTACGGACAGACGTAGCTAAAATCCCTCTCAGGACAAATATGTTAATATAGGTTTGTGGATGGGCAAAAACCTCTGCAGCTTTGTCGTACTTAAAGCGCTCGGATTCTGCGTGTGTTCGTTAATGGGTGTCCTAACCTAGTTTATGAGCTTTTATTTGAATAATTTTGTGCCTGCACACAAATGAAAACACACACACACACACACGTGCGCGCGTTCTAATTTCCAGCACGCCTTTCCTGATTTACATTTTGGGAGAAGCTTGCTTGTGAGTTCTGATGTAACTAAAGCATTTGTGGCATTTCCCGAGTTTGAAGGAAGCTTTGCTGAAACTGAAAGATAAAAGGGCACAAAATAAATCTACTGCTGGGAAAAGAAACATCACAAGATTGTTTGCTACATTCTGACTGGCGTGGAGATCCAGCAGCGTTTATCACTTTAGCTGACCAGACCAGAGTTCCTGACTGTGAACGGTTCTTTTTTGCTCGGAGCGGAAAGGACTGATTTTCAGGTGGGGAGGTTTTCACGGTGAAAGTAGGTCACCAGAGGAGTCCAGGTACTTTTCTTCAGGTATGAGGAGGCGAGAACATAAGCTGGGAGAGGCAGCGTTGCTAACTCTGCACTCGGTTTCAGGAGGCGAGGAGAGAAGGCTGGAAGGCCAAAGGCAAGTTTAAGCATTAGCAAACAATAAAGCCCTGTGTGTGTGTGTGTGTGTGTGTGTGTGTGTGTGTGTGTGTGTGTGTGTGTGTGTGGGTTCCACACAATGGTGGAAAATGGTTCTGTGATAAGGGGTTAGCACTTTTGTTTCCGCTCAGGATTTCCTACAATAAAAAATATTAACAGGAATATAATAAAAACCGGTTGTTAAGATCTGCAGCCTTGAGGACGCGGCAGTACATCCAACGGCAGCAAAAATCTCACAGAAACATTTCGAAACCCCACATTTTTCACTCGCTAGCTCGTGGCTCGGATGTAGAACAAGATGGCAACATCGCAAGCCAGAAGAATTAGGCCATCTGGGTCCTTGTGGGTAACAGTTTTCAGTTTTTAACAAGACTTGATTTTTTAAGTACAGCGAGTTTTCAAGTTTGCGTTGATTATGGCAGGCTCATTACACACTTGACCCTCGCTTCACAGGTGTCTTCCTAACTGCTCAAACGCCTACAGAGATAACTACACCTATATACATCACTCAGGTACAACAAGGAAAAAATAAAAAGTCAAAAATCCAATTTTTCCCCCTTTCTTCTTAAGAAATGTGTAGAACAAAGATCACTGATATGACACGGTGTCACTAACTCGCTAAAAAAACGTAACTCTGACAGAGTTCTCTTTCAGAGAATACTCTGAAAGAGGAAAGTGTTCTTTTTATTTCTGCAGTTGGTTGTTCCTGTGTTGGGCTGCAGTCTTGGGAGGGATTTTATCTACGTCTGTCCGTAAAAATATCACATATGAAAGACTCTTGAAAAATTACCACCACCACCAAACAAGACCACAGGGTCATTCTGATCAGGCTGGAAATGAAATTAGCCTGTAAAACTGAGCGTGCGAGTGAGCATCGATTTAACCGTCATCTGAGTCTCTGAGTCAACCCTGACTCGGTGCAACTCATCAGAGCTAATCCAGCCTGTTAACTCCTGCTGGGCTGTAATCCGGCGTGGATCCCAGATCCGCACACATGCGTCTTAACTAGTCAATTCTGTTACCACGGTCTGAGCCTGAAGGGGGAGAGGGGTCCTTTCGGTTTTAATTTCCACTTTATGCAAATATAACATACATGGAGGAGAGATTAGGTTTGCCTGTCTTGGCACACGCAGGGACCCAAATAAAAACCACTTCAATCAGTGTGAAAAGCAGAACAGGAACTATAATAATCAGAGGCGGATGAATGCAGATGCTTTGAGCATATCCATCCTGCAAAAACCAAAGAGAAGCCGCGTTAGGACTGTGTCGTCTACCAGAGATGCTAGCTGAGCGTGTTTTTCCAGCACCGTTTAGGTTCAAGGTGAAGCTGCGAGGTTTGTTTACTCACTGGAAGCTCACGACTTCAAAAAGTAGGGATCAGACAGTCGCAGAGGAGCTCAAGGCAAATACTCACGAGATACATGCTTACTAAATTATTAATGCACAGCAACAATACACAGACGCCTAAATCACTTTTATTAGATCAGCAGCTTCTGTTTGCGTTGTGAGCCAGCGCCTAGGCTGGGCCCCGTCTGCTCCTTAATTCAACGATGCCCCAAACTGCCATCATCCATCACCAGCTAACCACCCCACTTGTTACCAGGGTCATAAACACTTCAGCAGGGACCAGGAAACTATTATCCCTGATTAACAATTCTAAGCAAGCTCATCAGCAATGACTAATTATTTGCTTTCAGAACTAAATTTGCCCCGCTCAGATCCTCCTCACACACTTGGAAAAGTCAAGAACCAAGTCAGCCCATAAAGCTGAGCTCCTGCTGTGTCCGTTGGTCTGAATTATTTACCGCTGGAGCCATTTAACTGACCCATCAGCTGCCACAAGAGCAGAGTGGTAAAAGTTCAAGTGTCTCTTCGTGTTCCTTCTTTGTTTACGGGTTTCTTTCTGGTCAGTAATGTCTCCACAGGGGTCTCCAGGGTGAGAAAGGCTCGTGAAATGAATCAAAAATGGTGTTCACGGAAATATTTATTTATCCACAACACATGTAGACAAGTTTAGTCACTTTCCGGACTTGGACCACATCCGGGAACATAGTTTTCAAAGAGGATCGTCCAAATCTGGATTAGTATGAGTCTTGTTTTGTCAATCTCTTTGCAAAAATCTGGTACATTTGAGAAGCAGACAGAGAAGAAGCTTGTTGTTGCTAATTTGGGTTTATGGTTGACGGGTTTTTGGTGTTTAAGACAAAGACAGATATGGAGTGGCTGCTAGGCTAGCGGCTAACGTTTTAAGATGGGTGGTTAAGATGCTGCGCAAAAGCAATCCTGTTGACGATGAGGATTTGCTTTAAACAGACCTCTCTGTAGCTGATGCAGAGGTTGAGTAAATAAAAGAATAAAAGAAGTAAAAAAGGACTTGCTTGTTGGGTGAGACAGTCAGGGGCGGGAATGGATTAGTCAGAGTGTCACGAACACACCCACAGCAGGTACACCTCCAGTGACGGTTCAGGGCTTTGTAATCTTCACTCGCGTCATCTGGAGGCGTCTTCACTGGGGTAAAATACGCCGAAATTCAAAACGTCTGCATCAAATGATTAAAATAAACAGCCTTAATATTGTGGTTTGTTACTACAGGCAGCAGGAATTGAATCCCAAATGCAGACAGTGTGTGAAATCACCCCCAGCACCTCTCTGAAGTAGGCTGTCAAAGTTACAGCTGGAGCAGGAATCCAGGCAGCCGTGTCGAAGACGTTAGCGATGTAACGTGGCGGCATCGACCAGGGGAGCGAACAGCCTTTAAAAATTAACTGCGAGGGGAACAAGCTAGAAATCTGTATCTCGCTGCACAGACGCCGTTAAATCATCTTCCGAAGCAGCTACGGAAACAGTCGGCAACCACACGGAGAAGGCAATATTTCCAGATTACTGCAGGATAAGACGTTAAAGTGTGGGAGGTCACAAAACAAAAGACTCCATCCAAAAGTGAGCCGATTAAAGCTTTGTGTTGTCGTGCTGGCAGTTAGGGGAAGCTTTTAATCTACGATGTTGGACATTTTTAAGACTCACAATCACCTTTTCCTGATTTATTGTGTTATCCAGTCCCTAGGCTCAGTTATAAATGAAACCCAGAAAGACAGGAGCAAAAAAACCCCCAAAACAATCCAGTGATGCAGACATTCCAGGAACTTTGTTTTCCAAGCTGCTCATTTGAATTAAAACAAAGGTTGTTGGTTTGACCCCTGCTGAGCCAGCTATACATCCAAATGTCCTTGAGCACAACGCTGAATTCTAAACACCTGAAGCTGCGTCTTGGGTGTACAACTGCGTGTGGATTATTGCTGTTCTGACTTCGGTGATGTAAAGTTAGAGCGCTCCGAGAGGTCAACGATAAGGGGACACATTTGCCATTTAAATAAGTTTATGTAAATCCCTTCAAAGCTCCTAAGGCTCTCTTCACAGTGTGGCCTCTGAGGTCAAACGTCCAGGGCGATGTGAGTTCTGTGAAATTATCAGTCACATGCGTATATACGTTAGTTTCTTATTTCTTATTCCATTTTATCATGCGTATATAACGTTTGCCATATATTTATTTTCCTATTCCTCCATTTCCATTTCTCTTCTAATTGCTATTCTTCTATTGCTGCTCCTGGAGCAGTGGTTTCAGTTTTTGTGTTAAACCATGGGAGTGTTTGGTTCCTGGGCAACGCGCGTTCCTCGTGCCTTCGGTTGATTTTCACCAGTTTGGTGTGGAGTTTTCCAGGGGGATTAATTTTGGGACTTGTGGAACGGCTTGAATCTTTGCCTGTCTCCTGACCCTGAGTTGCCTGAACTCTGGACTCACGAGTTCTTTTTTGAATAAACCCCGAATAAACCCTCCAATCTGTGTCGCACTTGGATCCTGACCCGCAGCAACCACAATCTGTGACACTATTCTATTCTGTGCTGTTACATCTGGAATGGAAGAGCAATTAAAAGTGCTAATTTAAGTTCATCCAGAGCTGGGGCACGGGAAACCAAGCTTTTCCTCACGTCCTCTTCCATGGGTGTGGGAGAGTTTCAGGAGATAACCTGGAACGCTGGCTTAAACAGTGATCCAGGCCTGAGAAGGTCTCCCAAGCTTGTTAGTTAAAGGTTCATTTACTAATTAGGACCACGCTCAGGCCGTGTGTAGGATGCGTATTTTTTTCCGATTGTGCTAAAAGATTTGTGTGTGACTCAGGGAAGCAGAGGAAGAGGAGCTAGAAAGATGTTTGTGATCGCCTCGTTACAGTCCCGCTACGAACAGAATGAACAGCGCAATATTCATGGCACATCTTCACAAATAAACATTTGATAGAAAATCTTTGCCTTGTGCAACATACTTTGATCCTTTTCTGTATATATATATTTCCATTTTTGGGGTCTGCTTTTTGCTGCTTTTCTCCAGTCTCTTTTAAGTTCGCTGTCCTTGAAACTATCGTCTAATGTTAGACCAAACCCCTGCAGGAATGAAAGGTTCTCGGTTTTTTAAACCCACCTTTGATGTGCACACATATGTCCCCACAGTTCTGACGATGCTCTCCATCATCCTCACGTGCAAACACGTGCCTTCCAACCGTCATCAGCTTCCCATTAACCTCTAATTTGTGGAAAGTCCTGGAGCAATTTGCCAGATTTTTTTCCTCCTCAAGGTCGTTGGTTTGCAAGTAGATATTTTTGACCTGTGCGCTGCCTAATGATTTTCTACCCTAAAGTCCAAACGTTTAAGTGTTTTTAGAGTTTCTCTGTTTTCTCATCGATACTACAGTCTGTCATTTTGGCATCTGAATTATTTGGGGAGAAAATCCAGGTCAAACCTTTCAGAACAAAGAGAAAAAAACTCTCCGTGCCTGCTTAATGTGCCACCAGAGTTTTAAAAGAGCCTTTGTTATTTTTGGCCTCCACAATCAGCTCTGTCCTGTTAGAGTTCACAAATAAGTCCCCATTTTCCAACAGTTTGGTTTTGTTTTTTTTGGAAGCTGTGAAATCACCAGACTGGCCGAACAAGTGAGAATAACTGGAAATTCCAGCTTGCTCTAAAATTTGACAACCTATTTCCAAAAAAATAATCCCACACCGGAGGTGGCCAAACGATGTTTAAGTGCGGCGTGAAACGGCTCGGTGGTCCCACTCAGCCCATAAACACAAACGTTTCAGTAACGAACGCGAGCAAACGCTCCTGCAGCAGCAGCTGAGACCCCGAGCTAGCTAAATGTCAGCGGGGCCGTTTCCTTTTATATCTGGCCGATAATCGTTTTTGTTTATGCAGAATAATTTGCACACCTCACAAACTTCCTTAAAATGCCAAAATGTACGACTTTACAGACTCAGAGGCAACTTTCCTGCAGTATAGATGAAAGTGCTGCAGTTAGCAGCCAATCAAAATCAGCCCCCATTCTTTTAAACACATCTATCGGAAACGACGAGCTGAGCATTGATCATCCACGGGCTGCATAAAAATTCAGGTTTATACCCACACACTGCCCCGTGTTAGTGACTCTAGCTTATTAAGATCCTGTGTTTTGATCCAACTCGTTGTGTTTACTCAATAACTTTGGTTTCTAGGTCATATTTTTGTTCCAGGGTTCTTTTTCCTGCTCCTGATTTTCCTTTGTCTTCTTAGTATTTAACTTGGTTAGAAAAATTTGAATAGTGGGTGAGATAAAATGAATCATTGCTTGGCTGTTTCACCCTTTTTTCCCACCTGAAGTTGTCATAATAGATCAAAGTGGGAGACTTGCATCCGTTCCCTGCAGGTCTCGACCTGCTAACAGCCCGCACAGCCAAGCGTCTGCTCTGCACGGCTGATGCTCTCCCCCAGATGACTGTCAAGATGAGCCGCAGTGACACTCAAAAACATGCTTTATTCATCAGACAGATCTTCTATAAGTGTGCTTCACGGTCTCACGAGCAGCTAAACATTCTTGTTCAGAAGTTTAGTACGTTAAGAAAACCCCAAATAAGCATCTTCTTATAGGAGATGTATCTTTGATTGTGTCACAGCCGTCTGAAGAACAGCGCATCTCTTCTGCTCAGTAAAAATCAAAGACCGATTCCTGATGTATACGTCCCCGAGGTTGGAAAAACACCCCGTTACTTATCTCTTATTAAGACACACGATCTGCGCCTGGATTTCAAATTCCCAACCCGATTAGCGTGACTTTGAATTCAGGCAGAAATGCATCCTCCTCCTCAGTCTTTGCACCTCTTTCATAAATCAACAACATGGCTGATCTGCAGGGCAGAATCCCTCAAAACCAACAACCTTTGAACCCCATCAGCAGGGAGTAGCCGTCAAAGCCGATTTAAAGGACACCAGATTCTCTTTTCTACATAAACGGCAGACGTGATTTACATATAAAAGCGTCACAAAACTGAAGCTCGCTTCGAGGGCGTTACTGTGCCGGTGTAGCATTAACCTGGCCATCGATCCACCATTGATCCATCTCCTGGACGCTTCCTGCCCAGTCTCCAGCATTCATTCACCAGTTTTAAATCTTTGTCGGAAGTGCGTAACTCCATTGGAAGAAGCCCAGCTGGCTGAAGATCCTTGAAAGAAATGCAAATCTGTCACTGTAATCACCATTGTTCTTTCCTTGGTTTCAGAGAGCCTTACCAAGCCAACAGTGGTCTGACAGAAAGTGAAACCCATGCATGTCGAAAAGCTATCACAATTCATTTGTTCCGCGTTAACAACAACTGTACAGAAAAAAAAAAACAACTGCTAGTGAACACAGCCAGTTTTTAAATCAAGGGGGAAGGTTCTTTACAAGAGGATCTGGAAATGTACCTGTGAAAGGAAACGCCGACCTCCTCGACAGCAGCTAAGACCTGGACAAACACCTTTGTTTGCACACACCCGTGTAGGTGCAGGTGTGTGTGGATAAACAGGATCCAGCCCAGCGTTCTGGCCCGGCCTGCTTTATCTGGGGACTTCTTGGGTTAGCCACTTCCAGCTGCAAACTAACGACCTCCTGCATGTATGTGCATTTTTCAGCGGTGCTGATGCTGCAGTAGGACGAGCGCGCTCTGAAGCGTCCCGGCCACTAACAACTTCACTAGAGAATATCGCCGGCTTCGCAGCCAAATCCATCCATTAGATTAATATACATGTAAATCTCACAGGCAAAAAGAGTAGCCTTCACCTTCACCGGCTTCACCATCCCTCCTTATCCAGTCAGCTGGGTTTTGTGTGTGTGTGTGTGTGTGTGTGTGCATGAGAGAGAAACTCTGCAAGTTTAATAACATCTTATTACATACATTGCAATTAGAAGAGGGAATGCCGACTAACAGAGTTAAGGAATAGATTTTTTAGTCCCGAACAGTTTTCTCCTACAGATAAATCGATTACGTGTAGATGACAACGGTTGCGATGATTATTGACTGCCTAGAGTGAATCTCTGTCATTGATAATTCATTGAGTATCTGCTGCCAAAAAGTTGGACTGCAATTCTTTTTTTGTCCTCACAAAAGTATTTAGAGTCTTTTTGAGGAAAACAGTGACCCAAATCCTGGAGCAGTTACGCCAGTAATCCCAGCCATGTCACAGATACACTAGCGTGCCTCAGCGAGCGCTGCGTTTATGTGTATTTTTTCCATCCTGCCCTACTTCCAGCTCAACTGCTCATTAAATTAATAATCTTATCTAATGGCTATAAAAAGAAAGACAATGTGAGGAAAACAATAGCTTGGAGGACTCGCATGAATCTAGTGGCCAGGAAGAGTGTGTGTCAGGTATTACTTGAATTACAGTAGATGTGTGGTTGCAGTTAGCCGCATGCTGGTTTAGCTCTTCAAAACACTAGCATTTGGCTCATTAGGAAACACTTATTAGCTTACTAGTGATTTCTCTTTTGTTTGTTTATTTTTTACTTAACAACAGGCTAACCAACTCATTCTAATGCTGACTCCAGCTAGTTGCAGGTTCTCTTCAGATTTACAGATGTGACAGATGTGAGTGCATTTATTCACAAGTTCTTTGCAAATAAAATGCAAAAAACAGATTTTTTTTTTCTTTTCCATGTGTGGAATCACACTTTTAATGTGGGTTGCTAGGAAACAAGTTGTTTTACAATCTTGCCTGGAATCAAATTTTGGAAAACGCTTGTTTTTTGTTTTTTTTTTTACCCGTAACAATTTTCGTTTCAAACTGAAAGCCAGGATGTGTGCTAAAATGAGTTTGGGTGTGGTGTTGTCAGGCTAAAATCTCTTTTTTCCTTACAGTTGGGAGGATGTGGGATCCTGGGGGTCGGGGTCTGGCTCTCGGTGACCCAGGGAAACTTTGCCACGCTGTCGTCCTCCCTTCCCTCCCTGTCGGCAGCCAACCTGCTCATCGCGGTGGGAACCATCACCATGGTGATTGGCTGTCTCGGATGCGTGGGAGCTGTCAAGGAGAGTCGTCCCCTGCTTCTTACGGTAAATGACAACGGGTGCTGCTGCTTTGACCACTAAACGCTGAGTACCAGCTCACCTTTACGTCTCACCAGGCCACCAGTTCGCCAACCCAAACCACTAGGAGAACATGGTTTTGCTATTTGAATTAACTGTGTAACCACAGTCCTCTGCCAAGGCCAAACACGGCAAATACAACATTTTAAGTTATCGCTTACCGCTACAACTTTCAAAATGTTTTCCCTGATAAAATATAATAAAAGTATTTGAGTAAACAAACAAGCTTCTCATTGAAGGTGATTCTATAAGTCTGTCTAAAAGAGACCCACTTTACTTCTGAGTAAAAAGGAAAACCGAATCAATCGTAAGAAAAATGGCTCAGCAAGAGGAGGTAATTACCAGCTGTGTGGGAATAGGTCGGTGTGTCAATCATTAGTGTGAGCCATGACTTTTTCCCTGTGGTGATCAGACGGATTCCTGCGCTGTGTCGATGTAATGACAGAGAAAGAACGAATTATAAGTCTGCCCTAATGAGTGACAGGGCCCCTGTTCTTCCTGGAGATTAAAGAAGATGCATCCTCCCCTCAAATTTCAGGGCTAATTAGCCCGTTGATCAGTGGCGAGAGGTGCAGGAGTGTGAATGGATTCGTCACTCCTGCTGTGCAGCAGCAGCAAAACTCAGTAATGTTTCGAGCTGACATCATCTGGATGATTTCTGAGACGTTCCACTGCCCAGAGAAGCCTCACACGTCACGGAACCTTATTTTATACACAGTCGGACAGTTTGCCTCCTGCTTTAGTTCTGATGTTATGGACATTTTGCTGAGGCCTATAAATCATCAGAGCACTAAAAAAAGCATTGAACCAAGAAAGAAAATAAAGTCTTCATCTAACAGAGCTGCAAAGTATGGATCCAAGCTTCAGCAGGACTGTCAGACAGGAACATCTATCAATAGCTTGTCATCCCTCCCCTAGTTGGCGGAATGTGATTGTATCAGCAGCCAACAGCAAGCCCAGGCCCCAGCTCCATTCATCCTCTCACTCCGTTTCAGGCTACTTGTGCCCTCTGGGTGAACTCTGCAACTGTGGTGCAGTGTTTGCTTTCCAGCAGCCAAACACCTATACTTTGCTGGATTTATGCAGGCTAGACCCTCCCTTCATCTCCACAAAGGTTTTTATTCAGATGGAGGCTGTTATTCTCCTCCCAAAACTCCTCATCACCGATGATTCTATACACCCAACACGATCATTACCTCTAAACACTCGACTGTTCCAGAAAATACACAATCCCTCAAACTTTACCAACAGTATGTGGGGAGCTTTCTTGCAAAAGAAACACTTCTACCAACTCAGCAATACGAGCGGAGCCAGCGGCCACAGAAGAAATACTGTCGGAGCAAACCGCATTAGACATAGTGCTGACTGTTGAGCTTCTGCAGAATTGGACAGTGGGAACAGTGACATGTCGCAGAACGCACAACCTCTTTTTCCTGGATTTTTTTAAATGAACAAGATGCTGCAAATGGCAACCGTCAGAGCCGAGGGTGGCAACAATACAGGCGTGGAGCCGCCAAACAGTGGCATTACTGCGGGGTGACGCTAATTCTTTTACTTCTGTGGAGGTAAAATGTCAGTGCTAGTTTAAGTGTGTCACAGTCGCTGTAAAAACGCAGTCATGTGGCTCTTTGCCGTTAGCATTTGTGCTTAATAGAAAACTGGCTTTGTTGACTTTTCCAACAATAAAAGTGGCTCCTTCACACAGAAGACAGGCCAAAGCTCAATGTTTCCCTACACCCACTGTTGTCATTAAGTGCTTCAATCAACCTTTGGCTTTATCTGAGAAATAAAAGAAATAAATGGGAGAAAGTCGCTGGCCAGCTGTATGCTGCAATTATGAGCTGCCTGCAGGTTGCCATAGCGCGCGTCATTAAGGACTCACGCTGCGACTCATTGGTGAGTTCCTGGCTTATAATGGCACCAAGGACGAGGGGCCTCATTCTTCAGGCTGTCTTACAGGTGGTAAGGAGGAACGTGTGAAAAAACAGCCGTCAAAAACCAAAGGAGGCTAAAAGCGTCATCTGTCAACCACATTCTGTTTTTAATGTGGCCACCAGCTGGATACATCTGATGTGGACAGATAAAATAAATGCAAGATCCACTGCAACACAAGGACTGAAACAACTGACTAGTTAGAAAAACAATTACCTATATCATAAATTAACTAGGTGAATAATTATCTATATATTTTTTTTTAGCTAAAATGAATTGGTATTTTAATTATTATAGCCTGTAACATGCTTACGGTCTTCCCCCATTTGGCCACAGCTGCTAACACAGACTCATTTTTCACTCTGAATAATGACGATCCAGGACAAATATATACCACGCTTGTTTTGATGCTTCGTAATGGTATCTGCGTATATTGCTTGGAATAATTTATCACGAGGTAACAATGGGCACGCAGCAGCGTCACGCACAAAAAACATCGTCGTATCACATTCTTAAGATTTTGAAGTAATTCCTGATATTCATGGTAAACTAAACAAGCTGAAGATCACAACGCTAAAACGAAGCCAATGATTCCCTAAAACACTGAATTCAGCCAGCCGATTACATGTTTACATAATTATAACTGGGATGTTACATTGGTGCTTCAATTTTTATAAGAAAAAAACCCAAAAATATTAGATTCTTTGCACTGAACTCCATGATTGTCTTTTTTTTATTATTTCTTACTCTTCACAAATGGATCTTCATTTTAGCCCATTTCCGCAAAGCAATAAAGCAATAAAACGATAAAAAGAAATAAGGAATTTTATAACGGTAACAGATTTAGCAGATAATTCAATAGTTTCCGTGTAGTATATTGGAAACGCAAACTGTGGCCGTTCTCCCGTTAAATGGTCCCAGGGAGTCCGGCTCTTGCCTGTGGTCTAAAAAGGCGAATTAAATTTCCTTTTAGGAGCAGATTAATGGGCAAATTTTCAGAGAGCCACGGGGAACGAGGCTGTTTATTTTCCCAGTGCCAGTGACGATCACATTCCCACTCCTATGTTCCCCTGCCTTCTGGTCTGAGAGGCCGAAGACCACGACAGAGGCACAAATGAAGCATCCCTGGCTTCCGCATTATTAATGGAAGGAAATTCTGCCTTAGCTCAGGTTGGGGGGGTTATAGCACGAATATTCTCCAGCTATTGTCTTTTAGTTTCTTCGTGCACTGCAAAGTTTTTCCGGTTTGTCTAAAGGTTATGTCTAGAGTGATTTCTGTTTTGTTGCATCATTAAAGTCAACACGAAGGTGCTCTCTTTTCAGCCTCGGCTATTTCACGCTGGTGAGCCTGTGCTTCCAAAAATACACTGAATTTATCTGGAACATGGAGGACAGGAAAGAACAATGACATTTCCAGTTGTGGATATTTAAAAGCGGGTCTTTAAAAGAAGGACGGAGAGTTAGAAGCACCAGTGCTGATACCCAGTCGCTTACCCAGTCCCCCAGCTTCCACGGTTGCCATGATCAGTGATTCATGCGTGCAGCGACTGTCACTGAGAGCTCCGGGGCAACTTGGCATTCCTTGGAACCGACCTCCACTGTCAAGCAAGCGCCTGGAAAACACAGAAGACAGACGATGCCTTCAGAAAACAGCATCTAGACCAGGGGTCGGGAACCTTTTCGGCTGAGAGAGCCATGAACGCCACATATTTTTAGATGTAATTCTGTGAGAACCATATCATATTTTTAAAACTAAAAATTATGGGTGGGACTCGATTAAAAATCTTAATCTAATTAATCTTGGGCTTTGTAATTAATTCATCTTAATTAATCTCAAATTACCGTATTTGCCCCCCAAAACATCTATTTCATAAATATGTGAAGAGTTCATCAAATAATAATACACACACACGCACACGACTGATAATTAAACTCATTTAATGGCTGTAATAAATGTCTGTAAAAAATATATTTAATTTCAAAATGGTAAATAAAGATAAGGTCCCTGACCAACACTGAAGAGACTTCAGTTTAAGAGCCATTTTACTTTAAGCAGTTACCTTCTGAACATAGTGACATTTACTTGGTTACAAAAAGAAAACCAACATAAAGTGTTCCTTGTACCTTGACGATGCCCTGAGCATAAATACAACGTGTTTGTCGCCGTGTCTAACGTTGACTTGCTGAGTTTCTTCTGGAAACTCGTCATTTGGTCTAATTCACTGCTCACCAGAACCGTCACCCCGAGCTCAGCAGTTTCAGCGATCCCGCCATGTTTCGCCTTTAAATGGTGTCTCAGGGCTGACGAGCTTCTGTGATGGCAAACTCTTTTCTGCATAGCTTGCAGTAAACGGTGCCTTTATCAACAGTTCCATCTGGGGTTTTTTTTCGTAAAAAATGACCGTCCAGCAGACCCGCTACGCGGTCAGGCTCCATGTGTGTACCTGTGTACGTCGGTGTAATCGGCAGGTCGCAACACTGGTTGCTGGAACAAAGGTTCCGCAACACCGCGCACCGGCAAACTTTGCGGGTAAGTAAACTGCGATAAAAAAAACGTTATTATTTTTTAGTGCGTTAAAAATTTATAATTAATTAATCTCAATTAACGCGTTAATGTCTCACCCCTACTAAAAATACAAGTAAATGTGCATTTTATGTAATTTCAACACTTTTAAAGTACAATAACCTTGTTATCAATGCTAATCAATGATAATTATTTCTTCCCTTTAACGGAC
>CAAE01014581.1:6147663-6159581 GCA_000180735.1 Tetraodon nigroviridis | reverse complement strand
ATTCTTTAATAATGTATCAAAGGAAGAGTTAAACTTCTCCAGTCTTCTTTATTAAAGTTTGGCTGGCTGGAATTTAGAACGTTATAATGAAATAATAAAAAGGCAGCACTGTGTGAAAGGCTTTTAAACAGTATTACTAAGAACCAATACTCCTGCAGACATGGAGCGCTCACAATGGCTGCATGTGTACGATTAGCCTGAATACTGCACAGAATCACATTCTGTCAGGGCGGAAGCCGCGATGACTCTAAATTCTCTAAATATGCTTTTAGTGACTTCTGACAAAGGTACCAAGCTCTTGAAGCCTGCTGCTTACTTTATCTGCTAACGCAGAGCTGCAGCTTCCAGCCTAATCGCATAAATGTGCAATTCATAAGTGTTTTTCTGTAACGGGGGTAAAGTCCACATAGGTTTTAATTATTTTACTAAAATTTAATTACAGCAGGGGACAAAAACAGCAACTGATTTCACATTTGATCCTCTATTAATTGGGAATTAATCAGAAAACTGCCCTGAACCTCAGCTCACCTTGTTTTAAACAGCATTCCAGCTGATTATAGATCAGATAGGAAGTTTGTGCATCAGACTTTCAGAGTCTGATAAATGCAAACTCTGTAATTAAAGGTGCTACCGCTGACACGTGCTCAACTGCAGCCACCTCCATCAATCATTTCCATTTTCTAAACGACTTTTGCTGCATTATTCATGCGCTGGGGCATCAAAGCTAATCCCCAAACACCAAAGCAGGCGCTTTTTAAACCCCAGTAAATAAAAACCGCGGTTTACGCTGATGTCTTATTGTTACTCTGGCATGCTTTTATTGCTGCGGAGGCGTCTCAGTTCGTCCTTGGTGGTGTAACACTGGTCATTAGTAACCTATGCTACAAAAGGAAGAAATGAACAAGCGGACAAAAGAGAACAACGAAAAAAAAAACCTGTCGCCAGGAAGGATCAGGAGATAAATGAAGCTCGCATGATGATCTCGAATATGCTTCGCTCTTCCTCTGAGGACCTTGTTCCCTCATGTTACTGCTGCACCTGATTCAGGGTGTGAATAATTCAGTTTGGCCTCCCCATGAGACGATTAGTGACAACAGCGTGAAGAAGTTATTGATATTGTGGACGTTATGCAGAGTTGGTGTAAGGGGGAGATCACTGGTGGAGGAAAAGCCAACCGTGACCAGACTGCCACAGTTTCTACGTGCTGCTTTGTGTAATCAGTCATCAGAATTTAAATACTGGTTCATTTCATGTGAATTGAATGGGGTGAAACTCCCAAACTAACCAATGACTACAGCAGCAGCAAATTTCCAACCATCACCATTTAAAACTGGTAAAACCAATTAAACTGGGTCCTGATTTTTTTCCTGGATTTAGGCAAATCTCAAACATGTTATTCTGAATTCCCGTTTCTACTTCCTGCAGTTATTAACGACCAATAAAGTGTTAAAACCAGTAACAAATTACTGGGCGCCTTCCCAGAATAACCTGCTGCCACGATGTACAAACCAACATGACTCCTCAGGTGTGCAACGCTATGCCATTTCATTGTGTGTGTGTGTGTGTGTGTGTGTATAGCAACAAGGTGCACGTGGTTGCACTCCATCCCAGGCTTCAGTAACGGTCACGCTCACTGGGCCAGTATATTACACCTCCTTGAAGCCCGATAAAAAGCTGTGACGTGGCTGGAAGCCATTTCACACGGCTCACAGATCTTGCGAGCAGCCTAAATGCTCGCCGTTTGTTTCACTTTGTTGGTCCCTGAGGATGATGAAAGGGTCCTTAGAGGTTAATGCCAGTGGAGCGTCTGTGGCTCAAGGTGTCAGAGAGAATAAAAATAAGTCTGAGTCAGTGGCGTGATATTGAAAACTGATGTATAGATGTTTTTTTTATCATCTCTGCCCAAGTTTACAACCTTGCCTGCTTGGCTTTATTATCACCTGCAGGGAAAATTACCCCCTGCCAAACATGAGCAGAGAAATAACCTTTAAAGGAGACGTGCAGAAAAATCTGCAGCAACGCTTCGGCGCTGCAGTTAAAAGCCTGTCAATGGCTTCCTGGCATGCACGCTTTAGTGATTACCGGAACATTTTTAATGTTTTGTTTGGTCCATCTGATTGAGGCTTCATGGATTCTTTGCCAATGTTTTTAAATGTGATCCAAACCATGTTTTAAACCATGATAGATTCATTATCTAAATAATTATGGCTTAAATGACAAAGTCATTTTTATTCACCGATTTCACAGCACAGAGCCATAATAAAATATTTGCCTGCACCATATTTATTCTGATACTAAATGTTCTGGCAAGAAGAACAAGGTCAGGGGTCCCAAGATTCTGCAATCCAACCCAGAAGCTTCCTGCTCAGCGTGCAGTGGTGGTCTGCATAAGACACCTTTGAGCTGCCCCGCACTCCTGCTAAGCTCACAAATCAAAGCTGCAGACACGTATTCATTTATTACACAAAGGCACGGACTGATATAACATGGATTACTGAAACATAGCTGTGATTAGTTGGAATTTCTTGTAGGGGAGGCCAGAGTTGTCACTCTTCAGACAGCCTTGAGACTAAAATTGCTTAAACAACCTCTTACCTTCCAGCGTCCTTTGCTGGAACTTCTTGTTCACCTGCTGCATGTGTTTCCACTGAATTTAAGCATGAAGGACACGGTCCTCGACTTCCTCTTCAGAAGGGGACAACACACTAAAGCATTCCGCCCGCACATTAGCTCATAAAAACACCGCAAAAAAAGCATCAGACCAGAGATTGAGACCTCGAATAAATTGAGAAACTACAGTCTGAGGCGATAAATCACGTCACCGTTAAGGCCGTTCCGTTTAATGCGGGTTCTCTCTCCTGCGTCTCATCATTAAGAACCGAGACTTCTGTTTTCTACCGTCCGTACAAAGACCGACGGTCATTATTCAAGGAAATTAATCAAATTAGATATTGATTCACTATTCTAACAACCCCTGCAGGGACGTTTGTGGGTCAGAAACAAAAGATAACGGCATCAACACTAAAATGAATCTATCTGAGTAAAAATGCTGACACCTAATTGGTAAGAATGTATTTTCCAGCTCGGGTTTAATGGGTCCCCCCTTTAGGGGCATATAGAGCTGTTGTGCAACCATATTGATAGAAGTGGCTGGCTATTATATAAATAATGCAAAACCAGATCAATGACTTGTAAGATTCAGACACTGTATTATAGAGAATGCATCCATGCTGCCTTCTCTACCCTGGGAGTAAAATAGGCTTTGATTTATCTATTTATTTTAAGTAAGCCAAATATTGCTTTTGGTCTGCTGAAAAGACATCAGTCAGATTTGTGACGCACAAGCACCACTTCTAGATCCAAATCCAACGCTTTGCTTCATCCTCAAAGATCTCTCACATCAAACTGCACTTCTGTCCTCACAGCAACAAGAGTTCTTATTCTGACAGTGATGGGTGAAGATTTGAGAAAGGTCTCCTCTTAATCAGTTCCATGGTATCACTTCATTGCACATGTCACTTACCTCTCCACCTCACCCCAAAAAGCTGTAGTCAGTGGAAAGCTATTTAGGTAGGAGGACCATGTGACTTGGCATTGGATTTTCAGAAAAAGTTGAAAATTGTTGGGACAGGTGCGGCTTTCAGAAGTTAAGAAGCAACTCTACGGATGCAGAGTCGCATCACTTTTGTTCCCCCAGCACAATAAACCAACATGGAATTCTCACCTACGCGTGATGTTCTCCATGAGGTCAGAGCAACAGCAGTATTATCTTCTGCAGTTCACTTGTCACCAGCCTGCAGTACAAGTGATTTGCTGTCTGCTTGTGTGATTTGGCACGAGTCAAGGTGAGGCACAGCTGCAGTAAAGAACGCCACGAAGAGCTATGGTTAGCTTAGATTCCGAAAGAGCCCAATCTCCGACCCAGAGGGCAGCCGAGCCGTTAAAATGAGCCACGGTGGCTCCCACCCAGCTGACAGCAGATGTGTATTTCACTTTAATGGTGTCAACTGTAAAAATGTTGTGCTTCCTGTCGAATTAATTATGGCCTCATTTCCACCTCTCAGTTGAAACATTTACTCTATATTGTAAAAATAAGGTTCAAATACACTGTAAAACAGTCACATCTTGATTAACTGAGGCTAAATGTTCAAAGACCCAGTACAGACACACTCACGCATACCTGGCCGTCTGACCGCCGCAGAAATATGTCGATATTCACAAGGACCGATATGCTAAAAACCAAACTTTCAGGACAGGCACATACATCCCAGTTTATCTGCTTTTAAATAGCACAAGACTAAAAAGAATACATTTGCCTTCAGAGGAATCACATTTTTTTGCAAATACCTTCACTACTATTGTGAGTTTTATTATTTCTGGCTGGCACATTTTTGTTCCGTTCAGGTGTTCTTAAACCTGGAAGCCTGGAAACCCAGATTGTCCTGTCAGCACAGGATTGTGTTCCCGCCGGCGCAACAGTTTTACATTGCAGGTCCACACTCGCCTGTCTCGAGAACATTAATGATTTCTACCTACTGTTAAAAACCATCCAACATTTTTTTAACCCATCTTCAAATTCCGTGTTTATATTTTTCAAGCCAGGCTTGTGTTTTTCAAACACAAGAGTTGTGTTTGAAAATAAAACCCTGTTTTCGCAGTCAGTCGCTGCCTCACGATAATTTCTGTTGACAAACTGTGCCTCATTTCCGAATCCAGGTGAGCTCTTGAATATCAAACAAAAAGGGAACTGGAGAGGCAGCTGAAAGTATTTGTGCCCTAACATCACATGAGCCATGACAAAGACAACTCCCAGAAATCCCATTTAGAATTCCATATTCCCCTTTATCTTCCCACGTGATCACAGCTTCACCATCAGCTGCCCAAACATTTCAGCTGGTGCAGTATCGAGACGCAGCGCTGAGAAACTTGTCATTTGGAAAAGTGCAACCAGACGCACACCTGGCCAACACCTGACCAGATGCACCCGTCTCAGGGCGATGAGAGGCAGATGGAAATGATCAGAATCAGGCAGGGTGTTAGCGTGAAGGAGCCGCTTGAGTGACGCATACAATGTCAAGGATTAGCAAAGCGGATGGTAAAAAATACTGTAATCACAACTGAGCAATTATGACAGGACACAGTGGAGCTAAAGTCTTGCAGGAGGGAGCGAGATTGCGGTTGTTGGTGAGTCAGGGGCAGGTTTCTCTGTTCCCAGGGGAAGACAGTCAAAGCCTTCCACTGCATTCCCAATCAATAATGTAGCTATTTGAACATTGTACTTCTTGAGAAAAGAGTCGAGGAATTATCCCAGTGGGTGGAAATATAATTGATATTATAGCCTTTTGCCTTCCCACAGTTCAGCCAGTCATTAAAAATGAAACAAAAGTGGCTCTGAACATGGGAGGAGGAGTCAGAAATGCTTCTTTTGTCTCACTAGCATCATGGCCGAAATGTGGAATTCCAGTCCAGCTGGTTCAATAAATATCTGGGCCAGTGGTAAGTGTGGTCACCTTACGGCGAGAAGGTCCTGGGCCTAGGTCTTTGTACACGGAGCTGTTGTCATCCTCAATGAGAGGATGTGTTTGAAATTCAGGGAGCTTCCGTCATCTAGATTAGCCACAGGTGAACACCGGAGAGGATATATTCACAGAAACGTCACCCGGAATGATTCTAAGGACATCCTGCCACTTACAGACCGGCAGCATCTCAAAATAACCTTCACAGAAGTGTGGCGCGTAAAAAGTTTACGCTCCAGCTTTTACGCATCCTCCCTGCCTGCAGCTTTGTCTTTAGAGGCAGATTTTTCTGTCCGGGGAGAACTTCAAGGTCTGCAGCAGAGGTCAGGAGGTCAGTCAGACTCTGCCGTCACACATCAGTGAAATGCTCCCTCTTTCACTCTTATTCATGTAGTCTAACAAAGGTGTTCATTCCTGCATGCACCCAACAGAAGGTTCTGCTTCACCTCTACCTCTAAATGTAGAAAATTAATGCAAAAATATGGACATTACTGCATAATAACTGTGAGCTATAAAGTGGCAGGAGGATCTGATTTAAACATGAACCTGAACAAATGTGAGGACCAGATCTTTGTTCAGGAGGTAAATCTTGTTCACGCGGCAGCACAGAATATTTTTTAACGACGCTGACGTGGGGCGTATGCATGAATATAGATCTTTGTGTTGAAATTTCACTAAATATCAATAAACAAATAACATCTGACTACAGCTGTTGTCACCCTGGTTTGGCATCGCATAGTTCTCAGAGAGCTCATCAGGAATTAATAACACTCAGCTCAGGTTGTAATGAAGTGACCCTCGCAGTGTTTCTAAATGATCTATACGGGATAGAGCCGGCGGATTTATATAAGGGGAGCACCGTGTCATTTAAATCATTTTTTATAAATCCTTTGCCCCGGCACCAACTGAGAATTTCCCTAGTTCATTATCTGAGGATCCCTCCTAGAGTTCCACTCTAAAATTCAGGGAATGTTCCACGAGTTTGTGGCTCACCGCTCTCAGGCGCAGATGCAACATATGTGGTGATTTCCTGGGAAGGTGTTAATCCTGTCAGAAATGCATCAAAGATTTAGAGCTTATGTCTCAAGTCAGGGGAATTAGACTGCGAGTTACGAGAGGCAGCAGTCTTGTCTCCAGCCGGAATAATCACCTATGAAAGAATTCCAAATTGGTCGGCGAATGAGAGAATCTAATCTGGGGTTTCTTCGGGAAAAAAAGAGAAAAGATTGTTTTCAGGAAAGAAGCTGCAGCTGATCAATGTGAGGTGAAAAGGGCAAAAAAATCAGATTACATGCCTAGACCATGCACTTCATCATCAGTAATAAGAGATGAAAAATGAGGCTTCCTAAATAGACTCTTATTTTGTAGATTATCACACCGTTATTGCATTTTAAAGTACTGTAATTGAACCAAACAACATGTTTTTCTGCTAAACGCTGTTGAATAGGTTCTGAGGTAGTAAACGGCAGCTCCACCGGTGGCGTCTGCTCACGTTTACGCGACCATTGATTGTTTCTCCTGGTCTGTTCATCTTTCCCTGCTCTGGTTTCCTCTCATGCTTTTTGTGTCCAGGTTGTAACCAGAACATTCCAGAACAGCATCATTCATATTTTAGACAGAGAAGAAAGATGGTTTGGAAGACGAGGAGCTACAGGGCTTATATGCTCCTGCGTGGCTTATCCACAACGTCTGCAATCGTCTGTGATAAATAAAAATATTTCTAATTATTTTTATTCTATTTAGGAGACTGTCATCTGATTTGTTTTGCAACTGTGAAAGGCATTCAGCTCTTTCACACTGTCTTAGTTTTATTAGACCTTTCTGGTTCAAAGCGAGACAAAAACAGGCTTACAAGGACGTGCCCACAGTACCCTGTCCCGGGATCTCCAGGTTTTGTCTTCCAGGGCCACATGTGAATCTATCGCACACACCGACAGGAACTGAGAATAAATGCAAGAATGTTCTTTCTTTCATCCTTCAGTACAGGAATCGATGCGCTAACTGTGAATACATTTAAAAGTCTAAATGGAAAAATGACCTACACGGCTTCTGTTAACCAGCTGAATACAGCAGAAATAATACGAGTGTATTATTGTGGCGTAGACACAGTTGACAATAACTGTAAAAGACAAAAAAGCCTGTTGATATAGCAACCATCGTTGCCATGATACGGGAGCCTACCACAACCTTGTTAAACCATTTACAAGGATATAAATGGCATTAAAACGAATTCTTCGGTTAGTAAAAGGGGATAATAATAACCTTGGTGCTGGTTATCCTATGGAACAGTTTACACGCTGCACAAAAAGCAGGTCTGGCAAAGCAACAAAAAACACATTTGAAACAGTTTAAATTTGACATCAGACTTAAAGAGAAGCACAAGCGAGACGAGAAGTGTCCTAGCTGAGAACAGCTCCCAGACCTGAGAAAGAGCGCTGACGCGCTAACACACTCCTGCAGCGTAGACCCCATGACTTTATCACGAGAAGCTGAGGGGAGGCTGGACTACGAGCACCATCACGCACTAGATTTTAACTCCTTTAATAGCTTGGCCTTTTTTTTCTCTGTATACTGTGAATACTCTGGACTTTGTGGGTTATAAAACCATTTCATCTGCCAAGGCCGATTTTGCCCTTCGTCGCCATCGGGTTCAAGCTCTCCTCTTTTTAGTGTTTACATTTTTCCTGCACCCAATCTCTTTCCCACTGCCATCTCTCATCTCTACGCTCTTTGTCTCATCTTCTCTGCTCTTTTATATATACAGTACATCTCCCATTTCTTGTATCCTCACTCCATAAATAATGGATGGACCATCTTTGACTTGCTTGGTGTCATTAAAGGACAGACCGAAGCAGAGAACGGAGCGGAGAACACCATCAATACTGTGGTACAAGTACAGCCATTGCTTATGCTGTCTGTTTCTCACACCCAGAGCCTAATTTCAAGATATGAAGATTTATCCGGTCCACCCGGACAACTCTTAAAGACTTTACCGCTCAAGCACTTTACACTGCCATAATGTGTTGAGAAGGCATTAACTAAATTCTACAAATGGAATTAAAATTGAACTTTGTGTCCTTTGATCTGCTTCTCAAAATTGGCTGATCTTTTTCTTTAAGGCGCTGGTTCCAAAAGCTGATGTAAATGTGTTCACTCATCATCAGTGATTATAACGATATATATGATCTAGTAATGCAGTTGGGGAAAAGAGTCATATAATATACACGCAAGCACAGCTAGCCGCCATTTCCAGTTTGCAGTCAACTGACATGGGTGCATATGGGTGGAAACCAGAAAATCACACACACGGAGGTGTTCTTTTCAGCGTTAGCAGAGGAAAACCTACCTGCAGTGTGGGCTGCAGAAAGGTCACTGTACTGTGATTGATCTGTGATAAGATTTATTACCCAAATGCGTAAACAAAGCTAAAGAGCAGGTGTGTGTGTGTGTGTGTGTCTGCCTGTGCATGTGCGTGTGTGTAAACAGGTGGTGTTTGCTCATTGATGGAGCTGTTGATTTCAAACAAAAGTCAGCGATAAGCCGCGGTGTGTTTAAGATTGTTTATCGCTGAACTGTGTTCACAAATACGGTTTGTCCTCTTTGATTCAAAGCTTAACTCGAAAGCTGATTCTGTTACGATTTTATCTTGTTTATTTAGCTTTGCGCCTGCTGAAACTGAGCTTCTAACCTAAGCCCAAAGGATCTGCTTGTTGATTTTACAGCAAGCTTGTGGATAAGAGAGTGGCGATGTTCCCTCCTCCATGCCTGAACGTTGTTGCGGTTCAGTTATATACAATGTTTAACTGCCACGTTCAACTAAAATTTGTCCATTATCATCAATAATTAATGCAGATGACAGTAAAACCAATAGATACATTCGTCGGCGTCTGTGCATGCTGCAGGTACCTTGCTCCATTGTGTGAAATTCTGAGATATAAATAGAACGCAATAAACTCATCCCATCGCACATGGTTTGGCCTGATACATCCTTTCAATAGCTTTCTCTCTCTTTTTTCTGTTTCATTTGTTCCAGATTGATCACTACGCTCAGAGGGATCTGAAAAAGGGGCTGCAGCTGTTCGGTACAGAGGGCAACGTGGGTCTGACCAACGCCTGGATGATCGTTCAAACCGATGTGAGCATCTAAAAGGACACATCTAAGATCTGAGTGACAACCAAGCTGATTCATTAATTCAAGAAGACACCCCGTATTTCATCTTTGTTTTAAATTTGCATGCACAGGCAGTATTATGGTCTATATGAGTGCATCTATGTGTCACTGCACATTAATGGAAGTGTCTGTTATTTAGAAAGGATGCTGGCATGAGGACTCGCGGTGCAAAAAAAAAACCGTTGATGCGATGATGTCCTCATAAAACCAAAGTTGTTGCCTGCATGCAAAGAAAAAATGAAGAGTAAAAGAAGAGTATTAAAAGTCAGCTGTCGCTTTGGAGATTCAACAAATGAATCATGCCTGCAAAGTTACAGGACCGGGAGATACGGCCCAGTCCCTGAAGGTCCTTCTGAATGTTAAATGACAGCAAGAAAGTAATCTAAAAAATGAGAAAAGTGAAAAAAAAAAATAAAAAAAGAGAAGGTGAAACTGCAAAATGTAATGATAAATACAGTGGGGGAGAGGAATTACCACTTGGATCTCACTTAAGGATATCAGGAGGAAGAAGACGCCTAAAGATTTTTGACTGGACTGATGAACTAGGCTACTATCCCTGGAAATAGAGAGAATGGATCAGTACCAGGAAGATTCTAGCTGTTCAGAACATCTTGATTTTCTTGGATTCATTATAATTTGTCATTCCTGGCAGGTAAACAGCTGTGTCCCGTCAATGAGGGGTTATTGTTTGGTATAACGTGCGCTGGTTTTGACTCTGCTACAGTTTCGTTGCTGTGGGGTGACCAACCACACAGACTGGTTTGAAGTCTACAACACCACCCGAGTGCCAGACTCCTGCTGCCTGGAATACAGCGACAACTGTGGCCTGGACAACCCAGGAACGTGGTGGACCGCGGTAAGATCCGGCACCCTGGCCAGGCCTTCTTCCTTTGTTATGAGGGACAGAACGCTCCTGGGATAAGCACCTCCTAAACAAAATAACTGTCTAACAAACATTTGAGCAATTTGGAAGGAAGCGGCGATACATGCTCCAATTTTATCTGTAATTTAAAAAAAAAAAATTAAAATCTGAACAAACACAACCAGACACTGTTGGAACACAGAGGACAAGTAAATCTCTCTGAATGTGCGAAGAATAACGAAAGGAACAAGTTGTACAAAAGGCCTTAGCACCAGCAAATACTGATAAGGACCTGCTAGAATTTTTACAGGAAAATGATTTATTTAATATCTCAAGAACAATTTTGAAAAGCAAAAATTGGCCAAAAGAAAATAGAGCGCTATTCACAAACATGGCCAATTTTCATTTAAATGCAAATTTGAACCTCATATCCTAATCTGATCCAAATTTTTGGTCCTTTGTTTTGGGATTATAACTATAAACCTTATTTCTTTCCTACCTTTCTTGCCAAGAAGCACTCAGAAACAAGAAAGGACAGACAGGTTTGGTGTTTCGCAATTTGCAATAGAAGAGAAGCAGGTTAGAGGTCGACAGGATACGGCTATTCTCCTCACATTAACCTCATCACGGATTCCTCCGATGCATAAGCTGTCACGCTGATATATGACGTACGCGCAGCACAACGCCATTATTACCTGCTGTTTATATGCAGCTGCAAACATGGCTCTGATGCAAATCGCAAACCCTTAAATGCACCAGCTGTTCTTTACACATTTGCCCAGAAAGTGTAACCTTTTCCTGGAAACGCTCACATGGCTCACAACACGCATCAAATTAAACACCGTAAAATAGGAATAACAGTTGGTAAAGTCTTGGCTCATCCCTAAATCATCATTTAAGATAACTTTTTTACAGTAAATTCAGCCCACTGGGTCAGAATTATGTCACTGCACAGGGCTCCACCCCTAAAGGTGTTCCACTGTCAAACATGTTCTGACTAAAGGAAATTCTAACTAATCCCAGCTAGAAGAGAACTAAATCTAAATAACGCAAATATGTTTTGTATTTTTCCCACAGTAAAGGATATTAATCCTGCTAATGATGCGGAAAACCCATTTATCCTATAATATATTAGACTTCTTTTTTTCCCTTTTCTATATACAATCAACAATGAAAGGATTATAATGACTTCTAATGAGCATTAAAACGCTTCAGAAGCAAACCATTCACGGTTATTTCATGTCTCCGGAACTGAGCCACGTGCCAGGTGGGCTGGAACCCACCATTTGGATCCATTACATCTTTGTGTTTACTGCTTCTCTTTTGGCACATCTTTAGAATGGATTCCCTCCCACGCTGTGAACCATTA
>CAAE01014581.1:6123224-6145042 GCA_000180735.1 Tetraodon nigroviridis | reverse complement strand
AATATCATTGAGATAATAAGTCTACACGTTTTTACATTTTTGGTACATTATCATGCTGTTTTGGGAGCAAAAAAGGCAATAAATTGAGTGAGAATGGAAAGAAATACATTAATGTGTTGGGCACAAAGGCGCTGTAACAACTGACATGGCAGTGGTGGTTAATATAGTTAGAAAAACCTTATCAGATTCTCACATCTGTTAAACTAGGACACCAGACAAACTCTTCTAGTGTCTCTTCCTAGTGCTGGAGCTCTGCCATAACAAATGCAGCTCTTCATTTTTTGTGACAATAAAAATAGAATTCATACGCTGGGAGCTGTTGAAAGTGTCTTATCGTATGACTTTATTGATACAATGCGGACTTATCTTATCTGGCACTCAGGAAATATATTTCTGGTTGCCTAATATTTCAAACAGCGGAGAAAATTCAGGACAGATTACGCAGGGTGTCATTTCGGTTCTCCCCGGCTCTGAATCACAATCCTGGTATGAGGTGATTTGGAAAATAAAACTATAGTGCAGGTAGGAGAAGCCTGGAGAAATAAGCAATAACCTGGGAGCACAAGCCCAACCTCCCAGAAAACAGTTGTTTTTTTAATTATCGTGCAAAGTAGAGCACGATAATTAAAAAAAACCCAATAATAATTAGTTGTATTTAAAAATTGGACTTAAAGGCTGTTGTGCAGAATGATCCATTTCAGAATGATGCCTTCCTTGTTTCTTCCCCATTATCGGCCCCAGACATTATCTTTGATATTAAGAGTAATTACAGTTTTTTTCTGACTGAAATGAACTTTGATACTTAAAAATGTTTCAGTAAAATTGCAGGAACAAGAACAAGAAAGCAGTCACATGAGAAGACACGTCCAGCGCAGACAAAGTGACATTCAGATGGTGTTTGTTCATCTGCACGGTGATGAGGACGGTGGGGACTTTTGGAAAGTTTCCCTAAAGAATATTAGGTCAAAGGAAAAGGAAATGAGGGGGCGTGGTTGATAAGAGTGTTGCCACAGGGGATCTTTTAGTCAGGGAACATTTTCTGCCGCAGCCTCGCTGCAGCGGCAGAACACTCGCTGTAAGTGGCACATCAGCAGACTGTAACACTTGACATCTACACGGAGAATCTGCCATTTTCCTCAGATAATATTTGCTTCCTCTCTGTCTCTGCAGCCGTGCTACGAGCGGGTGAAAGACTGGCTTAATGAAAACCTGGTAGTCCTCTGGATCTTTGCTCTATGCACTGCACTTACTCAGGTAATCCCGCTCGCTTTAATGCGTTCACATTTTTTGCCATTAGCTCAGTACTTATGCAACGTCAGATGGTGACGTTTCTTTGGAGAGAAGCGGAGAGGATGTGACTTTTCACAGCTCCTCTCCAGTGGGGTGTTAGTCTATGTGCTCCTGCAAGCTGAGAGGAGCCAGATCAGGCAGCGCTGCAGGCGCACACGTCTTCACACCAGAGTTGCTGTGTTTTTAAAAATATAAAGTTCTACACGTGGCAAAGCCAGAATTAGCCGTATGCACTCACACCAGATTAAACTTAGCAGGTATCACCCTGTTTGCCTGCACACTCACAGCTTCAGGCAACAATAATAAGCAGTTACCCTCACCCTCTGACCACAAAAGTATAAAGTTGGCTTTTCTGACTTACACAAAAGGCTGTGTGGATGTGATTTGGATCCACGTCAGTGTTTACTGTTGCTGTGGAAACACCTGCTCAGTCTCTTCTTCCCTGACACTTTTTGATTTAGCCAAAAGCATCAACAAATCTGCACAGCAGCCAACTGCTGGGTGGACAGCAGGACAGCAGCTGAGCAAACGATCTGCTACAGGATGTGTGTGTTCGGCTATACTCGTGTTTAAAGGTTCTTTTCTGAGTTAAATGTGCCTTTGAAACTACAACATTAAAATGAAGTTAGGAAGCGATAATGACTGTTATCAATTTCATCAATTTCTGGTGTGCAAACAGGACAAATAGATGGAAACACAGGCAGTCAGCATCTCCTTATTTAGATAAAATGACAGCATCTACTCGTTAATAGCAAATTTCTAATTAAAAAATGGGAAAAGCAGGTCAACTGAGTTTAATAGGTTATCAGAATTCACACCAATTAGTGTGATGTCTGTCAGAATAGCTATTGCACAACGGAAGTGTAATGCCCCCTTTGAATGCTCGTTTATCCGAGTTGTTTTTTTACTTACAGATCCTGGGCCTGGTGTTCTCCATGACGATGTTCTGTCAGTCAGTGAAAGTAGAGACTTTTTACGCCTAAAAAAAAAAAAAAACAACAAAAAAGCAGTGTAATTCTGCACACTTGGATTGCTGTTCATCAAAGAGGGACAAATATAGAGCCTCACTTCTCCTTCATCCCCCCTCCATCCCTGCGCCTACAGACTCTTCTTTGACGTGACGTTTTCTATCAGATGGCACCAGTTCACCCTTTTTCCTGCTAACTATCAAACAAGCACAGTGAGAGTGTAATAACAGCTATTATCTTTGTTTCGCTCTGTGTCAAAAGCTAATTTTTGTGATACATTCTATGAAACAGTATTATGGAGATGTATAAAAAAAAAACTGTAACTGTTTTTGTAAAAAAAAAAACAAACAAAACAACTGTTTTTAAATTATTTTTTGTTCATATGTGTGTTGAAAGGTAAAAGTGCAGATGGGAAAATGCTGCAAGTGCATGTCTTCTGCCATGGAGTGTATTAAATGTCTTGGCTCCAGTGAAAACGCTCGTCAGGTCGTCGTTTCTGAGCCAGAAATGCTGAGTCGCTTTTAGGTGGAATCCCTCTGATGACCGCAGGGGAAATTAGCCAGGAAATAGCATGCAAAGTCACCCAAGTCTCTCAACTGCATCGGAAAGCTATTAAGATAATTTGGAACATGAAACAGATGAGGACTTAATTAAGAGGATAAACAAGCAGCGCTGCAGCTTCATGCGCTGCAAACATGCGGCTTTTCCACCAGCGGATTCGGGGCTGGAGCAAAGCACTGAATTTAAAATCAAAAGGGAATGGGGAGACTTCCGCCCGGACCCCCACCCAGCAGCATCTCCAGTGACAGAGATTGATGCCTCCCCTGGCCCTTCTCCCTCCGCTGAGGGTTGGAACCCTCCAACTCTGATTAGCAGCTCCCAGGGAGAACACCCTCTCCTTTACGTCCCGGCACGTTTACCGCACGCGTAATTTATTTGTTTCTTTGCCTCTGCCTTCAATCAAACCCGACCAGAGAAGCCGAACTCCCCAAACAATCAAAGAATAATAGAAAGACCTAAAATCTTCCCTGCAAAGAGTGCAGCTATAAATCATAATCAACTGAAACAGCCATTGGGTCTCACTAAATTAAAGACATTACTAATGTAAAAATGTAAAAGCTTTTTTTTTTTAAATATCCCTGAACTAAAAAAAAGCAAATGAAGACTTGTCTGATCCTTTGAGCTGCAGCTGAAAGAGCCAGAAGGTCACACCAGCGTGTCAGGGTGGAGGGGAAGCGCGTTCATTCTAATGCCAGATGCCCTGCGGGGGTACAAACCGGAAGCATTTATCAGAATTTATTCCACTTTTGCATTTTTAGCCACACAGCAGGAAAATCACAGTTGTCCTCATCAGAGGACTGACTGACTGGACTGGTTGGCTGGCTGACTGACTTGCTCCTGGCTCCCAGCTCACATCCATGGCCGAAAAATAACTAAAGCTACTTTACTGATAAAGCTCTCCAGGAATTTTCACTTTTGTGCCTGATGGCTCAAACTCTGCACGAGAAGAGCTATTTTTACCCCTGTGGTACAACTCTGCACAGCACTGATATGTCCTTATTAGAAAAAGGTCTTTGAATGCAGCGCACAGGGCTTCCCCCCCCCAGAGCGCCCCCCTCAGGCCACCTCTGCTCGATAAATGCCTGACCAAAAAACACGCGTGTGCAGAGGCTTGTGTCAGGTTTAATATTGCGTTGCCTCAGCCGAGGAGACGCTGCAGTGATACTACAGCTTATCGATCGGATCATCTATGACGTCACAGCCACGTTGGGCCGAGACCCAGAGGAAGTTCTTCCTACAATACTGGTGGGAAAATGGAGAAACGGAATCAGTGAATTACTTCACCACCAAAGACGATTACATCAGACCAAAGTGGTGGGTCATTACACACCAGCGAGGGAATAAAAAATAGGTGTGGATGAATGATCGCACGCAAAAGCTTCACCCCCAACAAGAACGGGAAAAAAACTCATTTGCAATGAGTTTACATCTCTTTTCACTTGCTCAGAAGAAGGTGGAGGCCCTAAATGAGCCCTCTCTCTGAAACGCTTTAAAACACAAATCTATTCACTGTGAACCACGATGTGATAGAAGAGTGACACGAACCATTAGCCCCCAGCACGTCTCTCTCTCCAACACAAAAGCAGCGTGAAGAGGTGGTGCAGAAGCAGCCGGCGATGCCTGGACCTCCTCCCTGAAGTCACCCCAGCTTGGCTGTCTGGCTGCCTCCTGGACTCAGCCTCAGTGCTCCTCACATCTCGGCCTCCTCTCTCCTGGCTCATATATTATTCAGTCTCATGTTCGTGGGCTTTCTCCCGTCTTGTGCTGATCAATAAAACACGCCGGTGTGCTTGCTCCCTCACCTCCCTCACCTCCCCAGCTCCCGCGGTGCTCCTCAGACCTACCTGTGGGCACACACTGAGCTGATGAAACATCGCAGACTGATGGTCCTTTCACACTGGGAACAAAAGACTGCTTTCTAGCCTGCCGGGGTTTGCTCTCTAATTTGGAAAGTGTTTGGGAGTCACTCCATTTTCTCACCGACCTAGACATGAGGGAAGACAGTAGTCGCCTCCTTGCTCCTGCCAAGGGGACAAAGTCAGCCTGACAGCCTGGCCCTGGCTCTTTTTACTGTGGCCAATCGTGGCATCACAAAAACATGGTTTTAAAACTGGGGGCTGTAGCTGAACCCTTAGCTGAAACCATAGCGACAGTGACGCAACATTATCAACAAGTCGGAAACAAATATCGACTGAAGTGGTTGCTGGGAAACCTTTTTGTGCAACGACTTCCACAACGCTACAAAGGGCCCCTCTTCGACGAGCTCCCAGCCGTGTTTCAAAAGTTCAGCTCTTCTTGTAATTTCTACGCATTACATATTCATGCGCGATATTACTCCCTGCTGGCTTTTAAAAGGTTGCAGAGTCAAAGGCTGCAACGAGAAAGGTATGACAGCGTTGGCTCGCGAGCCACTCGAAGTAATGGAGGCGTTTTATGCACCTCTCAGCACAGAAAGGGCTCAAACGGGAACGTCTTTCATGCAAAGAGCCCAGATAAGCTTCTCAGCCTCATCATCAAATTCAAAGCAAATTCAGTCAAAGTCCTTGTTTTCATCCTGAATTTCAAGGTACCACGGCGAGAAAGCGGCGTGTGCTTGCCTAGTTTGGGTTTGGAACAGCAAAAGAATGAAAGGTCACAGTCTGCCACCTCTCCTGCACACGGTCATTCATCAAGCCATCACTCATCACACACACCCGAACCGAATCTGTGAGCAGGAATCAACTGTCACTAAAGTAAAAGTTTTAAAGGGAAAAATACAAGTGTTCAACAGTTTAACGGCGTCAGCTCTGATCTATTCGACCAGGTGGGGCTGGAGTTGTGCAGGAACCTCCAACTGGTCGAACCTTGCAATCAAAAAACGAAGAGACGACCTTTATAAAGCTCAGCACTATGATGCTCCTGAAAGCTCCCGAATTATTCTGTAAATTCTGAAAATCCCTTTAATGTACCCCAAAGCTGATTTTCCTTGACTAAAAACCAAAAAACCCTGAACCAGAGTTTGCGGCTGCAGAGTTGCAGAAGACTAAAGTTTGTTGAAACGACCCACTTCTAGTTTCATGGCTTCATCCGAGAACAATGCAAGTCACATACGGATGGATAAACAAGCTACTCCAATCAAAGAATTGAGCACACTTCTGCCCAAGTGTTCTGCCTCTGACGGCAAAATGAGGAAAAAGTCAAATGAAGACCGCATTTAATGGCTCTTAGGGGAAAATGCTATTTTAGGAGCCTAAAACCAGCAGGGAGGAGTAGCCTTTCAAATCTGCCCCTGGAGGTCTGAGGTTACAGTCGAGGGCCAATCGTACTCCTCGTCATATCCTAATGATGGCTCGAATTAACGGAGATTCCTTCCTGCCTAAATCTGGTATTAACCAAACACTTCAGCAGAATGTATAAACGAATGCCCGAGAGGCAGGCGGTTATAGAACGAGTTAAAATACGTGGCTGGAAAATTAATAGATGCCAGTTTACCTTCAGGGGAATTAAAGGTCAGCTATTATTGATTCTGGATAAACAAAAAACTAAGAAAACAAAACAAAAAAACCCAGAATAAATCACCGGTAGCATGAGGAACCTGCAGAGCTGTCAGGTCTCACCTTCCAGCAGCGACACGACTCCAGGAAAAAAAAAAAATGGGAATGGCTGCAAAATACAGGCTGAAATACACAAAATATCGCTCGTGGGTGGAAAGAGTGCATGTCTACTGGCGCTCTATTTGTGCAGCCAACCACAGACTGCTTTCTATTGTTTTCTGCTATTTTTTACTGTTTTAAGTTTATTTATCATACCATGATAATTTTGTTATATTTTCATAAAAACAAAATCGTTGCATATCAAAAACATGCTGTGAAATAAATTCAGATTGGAGTCAAATGTTCAGAAAATCATTTCACACGCTAAAAAGCAGGAAAAATAAATAAATAATCAAGACGCTGGTAAGCCCTGCCAACAAAGTGTCTCCAATTGTGTCTTTTATAGACTTGCAACCGAAGTCAGAAGATTTCTCGAAAATCTAACCAAAACAATGTTTGAGAAATGAGGCTGCCTTGAATATGACGGAAAAGGTCATCTGAGAGTGGAAGAATGAGAAGTCTGCCCTCCATTGTCACACTTGAGGCTAAAATAACCTGGAGTCTGTATCATTTTGAAGTTTAGAATCCTAACTTTTATTCGCGCATACGCCTGAGTTTACCTGCGACTTCCGACCAACATGGCCGCCCACAGGCGATTAAAAGGCCCAAACAAAAACAACCGCCTCGGGCCTCAGATGCTGGTTTTCCTACTTACATGGCGTCTTCTGCTTGTGTCTGTTCGACGTCCTCGTCCAAATTAGCAGGTGAATCCAAAAGTCTTCAGGTAGTTTCTCTGTTTTTAACCGGACATGCTTAGTTCATCGCCTTCAACACTTAGCTAGCATGCTAGTGTTAACGAGTCGCTTTCAAAGTTCCAGTGACTGCACTGGAGAAATTGGGAGTTAAGATGCCAAATACGAGCTTCGTGGTAATAAAAATGGTTAATAACCAGAAAGTCAGATGGCATAAATTACCATTTCCCTTCGGAGCAGAGACGGAAAATGGCGACAGACGTCTCACTTCGTCTTAAATTCCGTCTCCACAAACGGGCACAAGTAAAATTAAAATATTTTTATAGTTGTAGATTGTCTGTGTCCGGAATATTATTTTAGGGTTTTACAGACTTTTAGGGGCGTTGTTTAAATCACTTTGCATAAAATTTCGGATATTAATAGTAAAAGAAAAAGGTTTACACGTTATTTCATTGCATATTTAATTGAGCATGATTAAAAAGCAAAGTTAGAGTTGAACAGTACATTTTAGAACAATGACTCAAATCTAATGGCACCACCATTACCAAGAGGAATATGCTTTAATTATTTCTTTTGTTTTAAATTGCAGTTTCTCTGTCTTAATAACTGCACATAATTCATATAATTTCTCAATAACCACTGGTCTCTGTGGCATGGATTTGAATATTTTAAGATTATAATTTGGTGGCCCGTATATCCCTGAAAGCACATTTAGCCTTGTAGAAACTTGACGCATCCAACTTTAATATATTTTATTGTCAGATTTTCAAAGAAATGTATTTTCCTTCTCAGCATAAGAATGAATTATAGAAACATGAGACTGAAACCTTTGAATGCTGACCAGTCCATTTCAAAGCAGTGAGAATTATCCCATTTTACTGCCACTCATTCACTGCCAGACCTTTGATATTTTCAGATTAAGAGTCTGGTTTCTTGTTTTCGTTCCTGCAGTGATGAAAGGAATAATGGACGCAACTAAAATTAATTAAGCATCAGCATGGGCTGCAGTTTCATCAGGCCTCACAAAGAAACTCTGCATGTTTGATATGGATATAAACTACCAGACGGGGGCTTTTCATTAACCCCATGTGCCTGAGGAAACAAGAATTTTAAAAAAAGAATCCTAATGGAAAAGGAAAATTGAGATAAAGTGAGCTTTATTGGTGGAAAAGGTTGGGATAAGACAGAAGAAAGGACAGGGACAACTAAACCATTTCCCTAACCACCCCAACCCTAAACCACCCCGACTCCATCACCATTTTTGGCATCTTTAGCACTTCAGAATGGCTTTTTAAATCTAACACACAGAACCTTCCTTCCCAGACAATACACATATATTCTAAAAGTCCATGTTATTGTTCATTTTGCTGCTGAAATCACCAATCAAAGCTGACGGTTACTAAATGAAGAAACCCAGCTGACGCCAGTGTGTTAATCAGGACACCTGTTGCCACTCTAATGACACAGTTGCTCTGAATATGATCAGTCCAATCAGCTGTAGCAGCCAATAGCTGCTATATGTCGTTTGTGTGTGTGTGTGTGTGTGTGTGTGACACGTTAGTCAAAATAGGACAGCAAACAGCTGAAACCTGATTAATGTCGTTTTGAATGAGAGACTCGGACACAAACTTTACCAGTACTAAAGAAAGTTTATTAGAACAAACAATGAAAACATCATAGACAGAACAGCTAGAAATCTACCATGGTAGATTCTTCTACATGCTGTGTGTTCACTCCGGAGTGTGAACCAGGAATATTTAACCAGCAAAGTGATGAGCTTTTGCTATGACTCCACCTGCATGGAAAAGTCACAATATGCCAGAAATTACAGCTTGTTTTTTTTTTTTCCCTAAATTATAACGACAGATTTCCACACGAACACAATCTCTCTTGTACGCACACACCCACGCGCGCTGGAACACGCCGCGACCAACTCCTTGCTTTGGTCCTTTAGGCGTCTCGCCGTAAATGCTACGCGTGCCGCCTGCAGACTTGTTCCAATCAGCGCTGCACTCGCCCCCGTTGCGCCATCGGGGCTTCAACAAATTGCCTGAACATGCACACGCTGTTTATTTATAATTATTTACAAAAAAGCAGAGTTTGCTTCCCCCACATCTGCCCGGCACCGTCATGCGCTTCAGCAGGCGGTCTGAAAGACGATTTGGGTTTAGTGGATCCTTGTCAGCTCCTCCACGATCTTAATAACCTCGTCCACTGTGGCTTCACGCTTCATGCCGCTGCCATCATCGATCTGAAATCAAGTAAGACAAAACCGTGAGCCCCCCCCCCATGCTTCTACTGAGGAAGACAGCCAGACCCCCCCACCGGCAGATAAAGCTGTGACTGTACAGAACCCGAGGGACCATCTGACTCAGACACACACACACCTGCGTCGTCATATTAGCTCTTTTTTTTTTTTCAATTTGCCTATTCTGAACACCGAGCCACAAATTGGCTCTGGTTTTATTGCGACCTGCATGTGGCTTCAGTTTGTTGTTTTTTTGCAATTTTGGGTAATTTGACCTTGATTTTGGTACTTGAACACAGGTGGGTAGACTCATATTAGCAGGGTCTTCTGATTATTACAGGTTTGCCTCAGTTTGAGTGGAAGCTGTCCTCTGGTATGAGCCGCTCCCTTTGACGTGACTTCAGTCTCAAACTGCCTCGGTGGACCATGGGATGTGCACCATCCACAACTGACCCTTGATTGGAGCCAGCGATGATATACAGTTTAATATTGCGCTCCGGCTGACCCTCAGAGACCTTCCAGGCAATGATTTGTTTTAAACCAGCCTTGAGCAAAAGCAGGAACGCAGCCTTTGTGTACGAGCTCTGATTGTTTGTGCAGCAGTGACAGCGAGGAGACACCAACCCGAATATGCCTATTTGTTTTTGCCAAAAGCCAAGCTACCACCTGCTCTTCCACTAAAGCTATTCCCACATTTTATTCACAAAGCACGCGAGTAATATAATAAAAGTGTCTGATGGGATTTTTAATGGTGCTGCGGTGTTTTCAGCCAAATACCAAATGACACCACCAACCACTAGTTTTTTCTTTAACAGCTGCTTCTGCACGCTGCAAATTTGTTATAGGCGAAACCATTCGAGCTGTTATTAAACTCAATTATTTGTGTGTTACAGCACCATCAGCAGCTGAGCTAATACGCAGTTAAATGACTGGCTGGAAACATGTTTTAATTGTTCATTAGGGGAAGCGGAGTGCGGCTAAAGACGAACTCCCACCTGTAGGGTGCTGACCACCTCCTGCATCTTGGCTCGGCCGAGGTCCAGGAAGCTCTCAATTAGATCCCCGTCGATGAACCCGGTGGCCTGCTCCGTCTTGCGCTCTGTGTGGAAGGACCTCCAGGTGGCTCAGGGTCAAAGAAAATCAATACAAGGATGCTGCATCGCCCGAGAATGGCACTTTAAGCACAATATGACAGATTCCGCCTCAGGCACAGTCAACAAATATTCAATGTCAGGATTGGGCATCCAATAAAAAAAAACAAGGTTGTGAAAGCAGGCGGTCGCTGTCAGTCAGGCAGGCAGCCTCCATAGCTGTAGCTGCCAACAGCAACGGTTGTTTTCATGGAAGGCACGAAACAAACTCTCTAAATCAAATCTCAAAGTTCCACCACTTATTTCTGCTGTTTTTTCCCCAATGACATAAACAATATTTTCTTAGATGGTGCCTGAATTGGTAAACATCTGTCTCAGCTCTGCACCAATCATGTGACCTGGTCGAGCAGCCATATTTCATCCTCCAGTTTCTCTATAAAGTATCCGTAACAACCAAGATCACCTCAGGTTTTTTGTAAAGCACCTAGAAAAACATCCTTTACCAGGAAGAACCCTTGAGCAAGACCAGGCTCATGTGGGAACCCTTCAACTGATGGATGAGCCGGTGGAGGAAGAGGAGTCGGCGACTAAAGAAGGACCGTTTGTTTCCATTTAACAACTGAAAAGACAGGTACAGCAGTCATGTGACAGCCTAAACAGAAGGATATAAGCTGTGCTCGATCTTTCCCACACTCTTGATGACCTTGTTGAGGCGGTTCTGCAGATCCAGGAGGAGGCTGTACCAACCTTCAGACAGGGACGTCACCAGACCTAACACACACACACACACACACACACACAGAAATACCAACTTTTAAAATGATGTTGATGTAGTAATCAATAAATAAGAGGTGACAGGTATTGATAAAGCTAATAACACTTCTGTTTCTGTTTTTCATGACTGTCAAGCTAACACATTAGCATATCAGGAGGTAGTTCACAAAAGTTTCATACAAAGAAAGTGATTTCCTTTGTGTATATGTAGCACATTTTCATGCAAATACAATTTCTGTGACAATGAATGTCGTGCTGAGGAATAATCTGCACTCTCTCTCTCTCTCTCTCTCTCTCAAAATCACTCACACACACTCACACACACAAAATGTGAAGACTGGGCTGATTTTAAATGCAGATGTTGCTTCATATTCAAGTGTGGGAGTTTTTAGGGGAGTCTAAAAAGGTTTAATGAATCTGAGATTCATTGTTTCTCATCACTACACTGTGGCTGAAGGCATTCTTCCTGCTCCTGGTTGCTTTGTTATTAAGTTAATTCAAAATTACTTGAATGCCCTAAAAAGTCTACTCTTTTGTCCTTTTTATTGTCTAACAATATCTTAATTTACTAGCATTTTTTTTAGTATTTAAAATCTGTAAAAAAAAAATCATAAGGCTTTTACTGAAAAAAATTGTTTTACAGAAAATGTGATAAAGTGCAATAGAAAATGAAAGTTTGAAGCATAAAATATGAGCCGTAAAAAAGATGAATGGCTGGCCAGAGGACATGCCCCGTGAATGTTCTCCTGACGGGATGCAGGTCTGTACTGACGAATAAAGACATCCTGTCTGGCGAGGCCAACCCCGAGGTTAACGTAGATAATCTGAATGACACCAAATATCCTCAGCAAAAAAGAAAGCTTCACATCTTAGAGGAACACAACCCACAGAAACGTAAACGTGCTGCCATCGGGTCAGTCAGGTCGTCATGACGTCGTCATCTTGTGCCTTTTTGTTAGATTTGTATCCAAAGTCTTTGACAAAAAGTATTAACTGTGATTGTGAGCAAATGTTTGAACACAGCCCTTTTATCCCCACACACCAGCATTATTCACTAGGACAGCAACTGAATTTAGCCTCGTCAAATGAAAAAGACATCAAGCAGACGAGGACCTGCTTGGAAATGAAGTCTTGTCACCCATTTGCAACAACACCAGTCTTCTAATCTCATCATCAGTGTGTAAGGCTTTGATAGCAGTCCAGCACTAATTCTTGAACGTTGGTCTGATTGCTGGTTTCCAGCCTGCAGCCTCTTCCCAAATAGATTGAATGTTTGACAAATGTGGAGGAGTAAACAAGCTGAGCAGTGTTATTTGTTGTTGTCCTCTTGTGGCAAGTTCTCTGTCCATCTTTCCTCTGTTGGTGTTGAAATGAAAAAAGTGTCCAAACCATTCGAACTGTGTGTTTTTCATCTCTATCAGCTTCAGTACAGACTCAAAATGTACTTGCCTGAGTGAGTGTGAGGTGTAAAAAGCTGACTTCTCCTCCTCCTCCCCCTACCTATCGTTCTGAACCAGTAACACTAGTCGTTAATAAACGGATGTGACTGAAGTTTGTGTGGCTGCTAATCAGTCTGAGGCTTGATTACCTCTGTTAACTGATCACTGGAACTAAAACTGGAAAGTGTCCCCGAGAGAGCAACGATCCCGTCCTCTCATTTTGTAAATGGAAGCATTAAAATAAATTTAGAATGTCCACTGGAAACTGGTGTGGTGGGTTTTCTGAGAAAACTGTGTACAGATATAGCACACAACACAGCTGTGTCTCTCTGCTGTCAGCTTTTGTTTTCACATGTTCACGACAGTTCCCATGCTAATTTATTATATGTGTAGCTGGAGGATGCGTAGCGTTCTGCTTCATTTCAACCATGAATAAATGTGGATATAATAGTATGCTGTGAGCTATAATGAAATTATAACAATAAATCCTGCTGTCTGCAATTGTTGTGTGTGTGTGTTTGTGTGTGACTTAACAGCTACATTTCATTCATTCTTGACTTGGAATTTATAGTGATTGATCTTTTTTCCCCCCAGATGTGTAAAATCACCGTGAAAGAATAAAAATTACAAAAAAATTCATGGCCTTTTTCGTACATTGGCTGAAGCTTGTTGGCCTAACTTGTAGTAAAAGAAAAATCTGCATCAACTTATGTATTTTCCTAACGGAGGGTGATGTGCTGTACACTTCTCTAACAGTTACTAAGCAACCAGGAGACACTGTGAGAAGTTATTGCTCCCGGACGAATTACATTCCCATAAAACTCACCAGTATAGATTACACAAGCAAGATACACCCCTTAAGAGTTAATTAGTGACCTTTGAGGCACTCAGAAGAGAAAAGTCATTTGTGAGGACAGTTTCACAGAAGCTTATTGCCATCTTCATTCTCACATGAGCTGGCAACATCATAAAGCAGAAATATTCTTTTAAAATTCATTTGTGTGTGTGTGATGCCTGGCAACAAGCGTTGTTCAAAAGTTCATATTGAATAGATTGAGGCGTTGACCTGCAGCGATGTGTTTGTTTGCATGAGTGTGAAATGCTCCGTGCACTCACCAATCATGCCGTTAACGGTGCCGAAGAGCACGGAGCCCTGAGTGGGTGTCGAGGTCTCACCGAGATTCTGCAGCACCAGCGAGCCGTGGCAGAAGACATTGACAAACTCACCGAGGTGGAACACCCCCACCTCCTGCAGATGCTGCCGCTCCTCGTCTGTGGTGGCGGCGCTGAAGAAGAGGATGCCAAACATTTCAGGTCAGACCGCAAATATTGACCGGTGGAACATGTTCAGTGCGAAGACGTCGAAAGAGAAAGGGACTAAAGCCTTCTCCAAAAAACCAAGGAGTACAAATGGGCAAGAAAAAGAACGTTTGACATGTTTATGAGAGCAAGTGATTAATTACACATAAGAAAAACAAGCAGAGCAGAGAGATGGGAAGAGGTGGATAAGGTCAAAGTGACAGAGTTAATGGAAAACAAAGTGAGGAAAAGAGGAGAGTGGAAGAGAAATGTAATACACAAATAAAGGTCAAGTGTTTTGAGCAGCCTGACCTGATGAAGTAGGGGGATAATGAGCGCTGACGTTCATTTAACAACCATTTTCTGAAGAAATTTAAAATTCCTTTTTTAAAGCTGGACTAATGAGCCTGAATGAAGTGAGGAACTCGGCTGTGCAGCTAAAAGCATGCTAACCAGATTACTGGTGATTTACACGACAAAAGCAAGGACGCAGTATGGTCACATCAGGGATAAACACTAGGGAGGATTGGATAAGTCTGACTTTAGCCACTGAAGAAAGAGCTGAAAATGCCATTTTCTATTCCTCCTACCTGTCCTTCTGGCAGACGAAGAGATTGAAAGCGTTCTCTGCCCCCAAGAAGTTGTCATCATCCAAGATTTCGATGGCGCTCATCCAGTTAGGGTTGAAGTCACGTGCAATCTGGAAATAACACACAACACTTTAGGTCAGCGTTCAAGGCCCTGCGTTCAAATCTGTAGTGTGGACACTTTAACGCAGTCTTCGTTTTGGAGTTACAGCTAACAGGGAGGTCTTTGGCAAAAAGGTCGGTTTTGGCAGGGGGTGATTCTCATCTCTGAGAAGAGGCTGCATAATGCATGAACGCAGAAGTCGACGGGCTTCTCGTGAGGGCACAGAACTTTGTAAAATATCCTTGAAGACACTCATCTACTAAATTATGAAAAAGAAGGATAAAACTTGTCTACAACAGCCATTCTGTGTGTGAAAGCAAGCCGTGTCCTACATTCAGGAAGCATCGTGATCAGAGCCAAGAAGACAAGGAAACACCATCACTGTTTCACCATCTACTGAGAAACTTCTCTTTCTTTTTGCAAAATATAATCCAGAAGTATATATCAGACAAAAAAGAAACAGCCATCCAGCATTGGACTTGCCAGATGATAACGATTTCATCAGAGTTATACACTAAAATATTGTTCATTATTTATGATTTTATGGCGGTTGAGAGTGCAATGGAGGCATCAGCACAAGTTAATAGAAAAAGAAATGCTAATTTAGTACACACATGGTTTTTTCCCAGTTAGTTTTTCACTGTGAGGTGTAAAAAGACCTAGCATTATTGAACAACATTTAGAGGTTGTCTACTTTAAAAATGCAATGTTTTTCTTTTCAACACTGTGTGCATGTTTAAGAATATTTTAATTCTGAAGAAACAGCGTGGAAATCTAAAATATTTACCCCGATACAGATACCACGGTTGGGGAAAACATGTCTGATGTTTCTATCTGAAAACATAACGTCACCATTCTAAAGGCAACTGATGCAGGCTAATAACTGGAATCTTTTGCTTTTATTTTTAGATTCAAGTGCAATCCGGTTGCAGAAGCATGTGTCTCAGTGAATCACCTCTTCAAAGTTGCCCTCCATGGGTTTGTACGCCAGCAGCAGGACAGACCTCATTAGGTCTCCCACCAGGATGAAATCCCCTTTGGTCTTCAGGTACAGAGCCATGATGTTGTTATAGTGGTTGCACTCGGTCCTCAGCTCCTTCTCTGCCGTCCACTCGTACAGACGCACCTGGAAGACACACTCATTAGGAATAGTTTGTAGCTGAGGAGGCAGCTAAAGGTGAGGTTTCAGCTAATGGCTCCAGCAGCAGCCTTTGATGAAGCTGCTGACACTTCTGTTCCTTGCTGCTATTAGTCCGGATCAGATGGGCCTCGGCGAGCGTGAGACAAAGGAGCTGCCACATTATATGAGCAGTTAACTGCACTCAAGGTTTCACGCGGTCTGCACCCACAAACAGTTGATAAAAGAGAAGGACTAAACAAGCAGAATTGTGGGATTTCATTCGGCTGGCGTCCAAAGCACCTTTGATAACACATTAATTTAGGTTTGGAAATCACAAATCATCTTTTGGTGTCTTTCTATTCACATAGTTACACAGTTCAGACAAGTGTTAGGAACAAAGTTCAGCTTGTTGTGTTTTCCAACTTTAGCTTTTTAAATTAAAGATTTTAATCCTTTAACTGAGTATAGAGGAGCAGAGGAAGTCACTTCTATTCAAATGGCTCCTCATGCCCATTCATACAGAATAAATCCACTTAAATATTCAAAGGAGGCTGTGCGTTTCCTCCTGAACCCAGAAAATGTTTAATTTTAGGGAAAGACTCGAGGTAGATGACTTAAAATGACTCAGAGCATTAACAGTGGAAAAATTTCATTTTTTGAGTCTTATTGAACATTGGAACGAAAAATGCTAAAAATGAGACCAAAACAAGATCAAGAATTTGAATTTAGATTTAAAAACAGCATGTGTGAGAACATAAGAGAGGCCACTTAGGTGATTTTATAGAGCCAGAGTATTTCTGTCTCTTACAAATGACAAATGATTGCAAGGTCAAGCTACCAGAAATGAGATAATCAAAAATTTTGGTTTGCTTTGACAAAATGTGCTACTGCATACCTGGCTGCTGCACAGGTCTGACTGAAAAACATTTTTTTATTGGTTATTTCGAGACGTGTGCGCCTGTGCAACCAGTTTATTGAATACAAACTCTTTTCTTCTTGTAAAAACAGACAGGAATTACTGATCATTGTTTTCCAACTGAAGAATATTATGCTTGACTGACATCAAATCTGTTGCCTCCATCACTGTTGTCTCCTGCTTCACTTTTCACACAACATTAAGCCCAAAATTCTAAAATATTAGAGCACAGCAGGCCAGGTCCTGGTGATCTCCCCATCATGTGGCGTTCGCATGCCTGCCTCTGCGAGGCTCAGCAGGGAGCCGCTCTCTCAATTCAGCTGATTGTTGATGATAAATGTTTGACTCTTCACAGGCAGGAAGGAGCTGCCATACACACACACAGCATTCGCACACAGCTACGACAAGCTGCTCACTGGTGTAAAAGGATGAAGTAATTGCATAAAGTGGCAGTCGTATTGGTCAAATTTGTATTGAGAACTACAAAATCTGTGGAAGGAATGAATAATTCTTTTAGTTGCAGAGAGTACCAACTGACAAACAGTCCTAATGACAGAGGAGGGAATACTCTCCAGAGAGGCTGCGTATATATTATCTGACTAAAAGTAAATTTCCGTCTGAAACATTAAAGTGAGTCTTTCTTAAAGCGCCGAAACGATGCCTTTAGCCTCACAGATGCAGAGACGCATATTTTTACTACCAAGGAAGAACAACTGTAGCAGCCAATCATGTAAAGAGAACCCTGAGGCAAATTTACCATTTTAGATACCGATTTCGGCAAGTCTTTAAACACACACACACACACACACATACACACACACACACACAAACACTCACACCAACCCAGGCATGCGCGCACGCCCGGTGGGTGAACACGGCATTGATTGGACCAAGACCTCTCGCAGCGATTAGACAGAGCAAACCTGGTGAAGCAGCAATAATCAAAGCTGTCAACCAATCTTAAATCAACACTAAACCTGAGGATTTTTTTTTTAAACTAGGTTGAAAGCATTTGTTTGTTCATGTGCCTATGATCAGGCTCTCTTGTGTGTGTGTGTGTGTGTGTGTGTGTGTGTGTGTGTGTGTGTGTGTGTATGTGTGTGTAAAACCACACTGCACGTCTTTTGACCTTCAATTAATTAGAAAAGTTAATCATTTTTTTGAAGAGCAATCTTCCATCTACATCGTTTTATAGGTCCTGTTGACTTTCGGACTTTGGATTTGTTGGATGTTTTCATGTGAAGCACTCTGAGGATGGCAGACATACAAAATGCCATGAAATCAATTTATCCACTGATATTGAAATCATCCTGCTTTAATTTGTTAGGTGTGCTTAAACGTGTATCCACCTCTTCATTAGGCATTTACCAGGAAAATGAAATGATAAATTAACGACGAGAGTAACCAAACTTTGCACAGCCAACTGTAACTCTATAGCAAATTCAAACATAGGCTGCTTTTTGTACTTTATAGGTTAAGACATTACACCCTAACATCACGTACAAAACGAATTAGACTATGTGTGATAAAATATGAATGTTGTCCTAAAAGAACTGCTAGCAAGCAAAGCTGCGTTGGCATATAACGAATAAACTTATTACAATAAAAAACAAGAATAAAAACTTAACAATAACGAAAACAAAAGCAATACTTTATTTTGCAGTCCCAATAAATTTAACAAGCGAAGCACACCGAGGGATCCTTCCCCAGGCGACATGACACCAAGCTCAGGGCGTACTCACTGGGGAGGAACTGATGAGCGTGAAGAACTGATGGAGGAAGGATAGGTACACACATGTAAAACTGCTGCCCCATCAACTCACACAAGCAGCACTGTGTCCTCTGTTATGATGCATGTTAAGTAAAAAATACAGAAATCTCATCGGGGCCAGGCTGACATCAGTATCGATAAAGTAAAACAAAAAAGATGTCTGTGTAATACCGTTCATGTGGATTTAAGTTTGTTAAAGGTGACCTCAGCCTCGACCAAAGACATTTGCCATTAGGATGTAATCCTTTATTCGCACCGTACCTTAGCTATGGGTTTTGTTTAACTTTACAGCTCTGCTATAATGACCTGAACACACTGAGCAGACTTGAAAACAATCCTAAATGATAAATGCTACATTAAGTGTTCTGGAAAGTATGGCTGTAAAAGTGCTGAGATACAAATTCTGTTTATAAACTACAGCATAATGGACAGTCAAATATGACAGATTGGGCAATAATTTGACAAACGTTAATGTTTCCTATTCCCGAGCTGAGAATAGGGAGGGTGTTTATAACTTTTTAAGCCTGTTTGATTGCGTTTGACGATGGCTGCAGCTCCCCAAATCACCATAAAGCCATTTCAGACAGTAAAGATTTTATAATAAACTGGAGTTATGTGTCACTATGGACAAAGTTTTATTTCTACTCTCTCCTTGCCTTCTCACATCTGCACACTCATCCTTTACTAATATGGCTCTTCTATTAGGGATATATTGTAGTTTAGAAAGAGGATAATTCAATTTAATTGGTAAATTTGCTTACCATTCACAGTTCAGTTACAAAATAACTCATCATTAATATGTTTTTTCCTCTATATACTTAACCTATATCTGTTTGTATAAATCATTATAGAATTTAAATAAAACAATGATGATGAGATTAAATGACATCTTAAACTCTAAAATATTTCCCAGTATTATAATTGACCATTTACCTGCAGCCATTACAGCAAAAGCCATCTTTGGATGTTAACCTGATGATGTTGTCTTTAGCGCTTGTTCAAAATTAAATCACACACACTGGTGCATTAAAATGGCTTCAAACACGATCATGAAAGCTACATGAGGAAAACGCTGCTGTCTAAGAGCACATAAATACAGTTAGGTGGAACACCTGTAGAAAATGAGCTTTTTGATTACATAATTATAGATGCTGTCATGTTTGGCTTTCAATAAAAAAATGGTGATATGAAATCTGTCGTGGAGAACAGATTGAAGGAAAACCTTCCCACAAAGAAGGTCGCACCACCAATATGTTCAGCTGTTTTGTCACCATAGAAAGAGTGTGATGTCAGATTTGGATTATGTAAAAATGATGACAACCATTGAAAATGATGAAATGTGGAAACATCAAATGAAAGCTACCTTGGGTTAATCAAAAGGCTCTCTCACCTTCAAAGGTGTGCTGGTCCACAACCAGCAAATTGTGAACCTCCACCTCTTCACCAAAGGAGGATTCATGTGGCGAAGTACTGCTGGGGAACAGCTTGCTGGAGCTCACGCTGCTGGAAAGAGCCTGGTAGAACATTCATTTATGAGACAGGACACAAGGAAATAGGGGGAGAAACCTAATAAAGGATAATAACAGCATTTCAAATTGGACCTCAGTGTGACCTTAACAGCCCAGCAAGCACCATCTGTGGCACCAGATGTGCAGAATTTAAAAATCAGCCATCTTTCGATTCAGTCTGGCGTGAGAACTTTGATTCCATAAAGTGCTTTGCTGCAATGTTGCAAACACAGATAAAAGCACAATACACAAACCTGTGTCCTCAAGAAGGCTACGGAGTCTGGCTCAGTGAACACAAAACATGGTATCACTGCAAAATGTGGCTGAAATGTGAGTAATACTGGCCCTTTCTCACAGCCTGAGCCTTGGCGACAGTTCATGCAAATTAACAGAACTGGGACAAAACCCAAAAACAATTAGGGCCATTAAATGTGACGACCCAACTAATCACTGAAACTGTAATTGACTGACCAAAGTAGAGAAGAGTAATAAAACTGAAATAAAGATGACCTTCTATCAGGAGATCTAAAACAACTATATTCTTGACATTGCAGTCGTAAATAATGCATCAAGCTTAGACTGCAGGGTGAGAAAAGACAGGCCACACAAGCCCTTGGGTGTTTTTCCTCCAAACAACGTGGCGTCATACCTGGGTGCTCGCGCTGGGACGAACAGGTGATGTGGTGCCACTCACATCCTGAATTTCCATCCTGCTGGATAAAACCCCGAAACACTGAGAAACCTCCTGGTAGCAGATACGCCTGAAGGGGTATTGACAGAGGGAAAGTAGATTAGGGAAGGAAGGGCAAAAGAAAACATTGAGAGGCATGACAACAAAAAAGAGCAAAAGTTACAGCTGGAATAAACTGCTTTCTACTTTTCAAAAGAAGCAAATAAGAACAAAGCTTTAATTTACTGTAAAATTGTCATTTCACTAACTGAACACGGCCTTGACTATCACTGTCAGAAGGAGACACTTGAGAAGGAGCATGAAGACAGTTTTAGCACAGGACAGACGATAGGTTTGAATCATTTATTTCCGAGTTAATTCTAACTCAGTGACGGCAGAAGTGCTGACCTGGGAGACTCGTAGAGGGGGACGGTGCGAATATGGAGTTTCTGAATCTCGTCTATGGTGCCGATGGTCAGGGTGCTGTTGTTGGCCAGAGCCAGACTGTTAAGGTAAAAACAGTGAGGCAAACATGAGGAAAATTATTGTGTGTGCAAATTGATGTAGCAAGATGTAAAGAAATGATTGAAACAATGAGGTCAACCACTACAACAATGGACATGCTGCAGACCTGTCAGGATAGCCCTCAGAGTTGAGTGGACACATGTAGTTGACCTCCTTCAAGTTGACGTTGGAGAAGACCAGCTTGTGATTGGAGGAGTAGATGACAGTTGGTCGGTCAGAGCAGGCAAAGACATTTGAGGTTGAAAGAGATCTGAAGGTCCTGAGCACAGTGGGCTGGGTTCCCAGCGTCACCTTCTTACGCTCGCTGAGGGCACCTAAGCAGAAAAGGTCAAAGCCAATTTAAGGTTTTATGTATGGCTCTGCTAACCATGAATGAAAATAAAACTGCAAAAAGATCAACGGGAAGCTCTTGGCAAAAATGAACAGTACAAATGAATATTTGTCAAAATCACTTTTCATCGACATGGGGACCTCATACAGTGAAACCTAATCAAAGCGCTTAGCTAAAGGTATACAGAAAATTATTATTTGAAGCAGTAAAAAAGGCACCATTAAGCAATATTATAGAATTAGCTGTTGTTTTTTTTCATCTAACACTGTGACTATTTCTACCTCTAGAAAAAA
>CAAE01014581.1:6112084-6122639 GCA_000180735.1 Tetraodon nigroviridis | reverse complement strand
TCAAAAAAAGTTAAAAATAGACTATATTATAGTTGTCAGAATAACACAAATCTTGGTTATGCTAAGCAAACCCTACAAATAAATTTATTTGTAATAAATGTATTATTATTGAGCAGTTTGGAGGGAAATAGCAACTTTTACATCAAGCTAGCAACAATTCTTCAGGCTGCAAAGTTTCTGTGCTGCTGCAAGAAAACTGAAAAAATTGCAGTTCGGCAATTCTCCATAAAATACTAAAAATGAAAATGGTTCCAGGCAGATGCCTGTGGCTTTGCCTCCGGGCCTGAACTGCTCAGAGAATTTAGGGTAATGCTGGTGGTGTAAACGACCTACCAGTCTGCAGGTCCAGACCGAAGTAGAAGAGCGCGCCATCTCCGAGAGCACAGAGCAGATAGTAGCTGCCTTCGAAAGTGGTCATCAGGATCGAGCGAGGGATGATCTCTGAGGATACACGCAGAGGAAAATGATTTATTTTTCCTTCACTGTGATGTCACAAGTTCAAGGATGAACAGCCCAATGATAAATGTGTGCAAAAGCATCTTGTCAAAAAGATCAATAGGAGTCACTAAGCAGGGTGGCTGCCAACTCTCAAAAAAAAGACAAAAAAGTTGTGAATTCTGTGATTTTCTGTTTGATTTACAGTCCAATTATAAAAACGTAGTTCTGATCAAATGTTTGCTGGTTGACTCCCTAAATGCATCTGTGTGTATTTTAAAGTTTTCATTCCATACACATTATTAACTAGGTTAGAAAACAAAATACTAGTAAATGTAGCTAAAGTTTCACGTTTTTCATCGTTTGCACACACGTGTCCTCATAAAGTGTGCAGACTTTCCAGGGTTTGGAACTCGAACAACTGTCAATTGAAAATAAAGTGATAAGAATGTTGATAGTAGTACGAGTCTCTCCTCTATCTGTTTGCCACGTAATGAAATCTAACTCCAAGTGTCTGTTGAGCATTTGACTTAGTTTTACAGAAACTCCTTTGAATGTTCAGACATTCAGCTGCGTTTCAAGCACTTACATTTGGTTGTAAAAGTATTTCGAAAAGTTCAACAATACCGGGATTTAGTGTTAAAAATGTCATGATTTTAACCTGGCCAGTTCTTCCAGGCTTAAGGATTATGAGGCCTGTTAATTCACACAGTGTACAGTTTCAGAATGAATATATTAGTCTTTCTCCATAAACTACGTTTTTCAGCCTTCGCTCTCACCTCCACCCAGCATTTCCTTGTGCAGGGCTGTGAAGCAGGGGAGTTTGAGGACACGGGCTGAGATGTCAGTCCACAGTCCCACAGCGCAGAGAGGTGACTCAGCACCAGCTTCTCCCAGAGGTGTGATGTCCAGACAGGCCACTTCATGCTCCATCTCTGTGGTACTAAAGATGGTAAAAATGTAGTGAGGAGACGGTGACCAGCTGCCCTGCCCTCAAAGTCACCAAAACTATTAAGTCTTTCCTTTCTGCATAAGATGCAAAGTGAGACACGTTCTAAAATTCTGTGTAGTGTCTGTTCTCTACAGTTGGGGATTTCCTCGGGTGATAAAGATTAACAATTATTTGCAAGACTGTTCACAACTAGCCATCAAAAATAAGCTGATGAAAGATTTTAAGGAGTCTGAAAGCACATTTAAGATGACTGATTTGACCAGATTTCCAGAGCATCACTCATCTTCTGACAAATGCAGTAGACAAGCCTCCCCGGGCTTCATGTTCCTGTGGTGCATACTGGGGGACTGAAGCATTTGTAGATCTTTTTTTTTTTTAAAAGAGCCTTTAACTAAAAAGAAAATAAGATTTTCAAGAAAGCCAGTAATTACATAACTATGCAAATAAAATAAATCCCCTATAGTGACCTAGCTGTTAGAATTCTATTCTAGCTCCAAAAGCCAGAATACGCCATAAAAAGAATAATAGAACTTTGATTAGGTCTACTTTTGCTGAACTAGTTAGAAACATGCAAAGATTTCTCTCCAAACCCCTGGAGACTAGCAAGCAGTACTTAAACTGAGCCAAATCTGACAATAAAAAACATAGATAAAAAGCTCTGGCTCAGGTGTTTAAAAAGCCACGACTTTGAAACTGCTGATATAAATGCCATTACGTAATTATCCTACTACAACACAAAATGAACAGTTTTGACTCTCACTGATAACACCTCAAAACTCCCCCTTTGCCTGTCTAATTAGATACGCTTCACAGGTCCAGTAGACGGAGGCCACAAATTGCCTCCTACAACAGAGAAGGATTCATTCCAGAGCTTGACATCAGAGCTCAACAGTAAGTCTTTTTTAGTACTTCCCCCTAAATCCTGCCATTTTATCAGTGTCTCACACTTAATCAGGAAAACGTTCCTCTCATATATAAACCCCTACGAAGCAGCAAAAAGATGTTAAAAACCTTCCACACTGGATACACTCAAAAAACACACTTCTACTTTTTAACAGGTAAGAACAGTCTGACCAAGGGCTCATCATGGCTCATCTTTGACAACGCTTAGATGTTCAACCAGATTACGACCAAGGGGAACTATCAACAAGGATGTAGTCAAGGATGTATAAAAACTTTGGCCTGTAAACAAAAAGTATTTCACTTTCAGTTGTTGGCACTTTATACAAAGCCAAATTTTCTTTGGCTGGCACTGTACCCAACATTTACTAGCTGTTTCTTGTTGAGAAGGTAGCCAAAAAAGCCTTAAAATATGAGTAAATTAGGAACAGAACCCCAGTGCATTGATCTGTGCGTCTGACCTACCTTATCTGTTTGAGCTCTCCCGCCAGGATCTGCAGGTAGTAGAGGGCTCGGCCCACGGCCAGCACCACCTGAGTGTGATTACAGGCTGCCACGCTGATGTTCCTCCCCTGCGGCTCCCTCCATTCACTCACTAAAGCCTTGCTGTCCTGGAGCACCAAGCGCACCGAGCCTGATGTTATCTGGAGACACACAGACCTTGCCTATAAACCATGCTCGGCGCAGCAGTTTACCAATGTTCCGGGGGGGGGAGTGATTAAAAACATACGGGGTTCTTAGATATAAGGACATCTGACAGATGATATCATTCCCAGCCTGGAACATGCAATTAACAAAATGTCCATGGCCAGCCTCTAAAAAGTGAACATTTTTAAAATTTAAGTAACTTATGTGATCCTACAACATTACAACACAAGGAGTCCCACAAATGGAGAGAGAAAATATAAATGAATGAAAATTACTACTGGATATTATAACCCTGTCTGTGTAGGGGGGGAAAAAAAAAAGAGTTTTTTCAAAGGTTTGTCAAGATATTTCTTCTCTTCCCCTGATAATTTTAAACTTCTAACAGTTTGCAATGTTATGATTCTACTATGCCTCAATTCAGTAATCTATTATTTAATTAATAAGTTTTGACATACAGCATAATTTAATAGAGGATTTAATATTTAACGTCCTATAAAAATCTACCCTTACGGTGATGCTCATCTTGTTGGCAACACAGAGGAAGATAGATCCAGTGGTTTATAGGATATATGATTATATAGGTTCATTTCCTTTAATAACTTCAGGCTGAAGTTTTAAAGGCTTCATTGTAAGTTAGAAAGTACCATCTATCAGTAAGGATAAAAAAAAAGCTCAAGTAATGTCATCTGTTGTCATAACAACCTCTTGGCTCAGGGTCTAACATTTAGGAGAATTTCCATCAGCTTCCAACCTCATTTTATAAAAAGTTGAATTCTAAAGTGCAGCATTTATCTGTGCTTCCTGCAAAACATATTAGGTCCTTCCTTGAATGGTTTTCACTACTGCCCTTTTCATTTATGAACAATACAGAGCAAGTAAGGTATTTGTAATTAAATGGGAACAAACAAGAGTTTCATTTTTTACTTTACACGGCACTCATTTTGAAAATCTAAAATTATTCTTCACTCGAAGCAAAATGCTCAAATAGCCACAAAACCATGCAGAGATACTGGCGATACATGTATATTATATACTCAAGAATGGTGGGCGCATTGGTACAAACTTGAATGAGTTGATTGTGAGCCACGTTTCCACAGTAAAACGTCTGCTGGTTATCCACAAATCCTGGCAGTTCAGTCTCCTCAACCTCTTCGCCACTCAGCATCAATACTCTGTAGGAAAAGACACTTTAGAATCGATTCTGCACTCGACGGGGGTCCTGCACAGATAACACTCACCGTGTCTGTCCCACAAAAGACAGGACTAGCATGTCATCAGTCTCTCTGCCTGCTTCAGAACGGAGCGGCCACAAACCTTGAAGAGAATTGGAAAGAGGGTGTTAGCAGTGCTTGTGTCTACCAAACTGTAGAGTTAGAGGACTGGAAGCGGATGTGTCTGAGAATGTCACTGCGTTGGAAGCTGTGAACTCTGTAGATCCCACTCAGAGAGCCATCGATTGTGTAAGTGAATAATTGCTTCTCATCAGGAAGCTGGCAGGAGAAGGCAGCTGCTGAGAGTTTTAGGGCAAAGACTGTCAATAAATGACTGAAGCTTAACAAGAACAAGCAGACCTCACCTGGCCTGTGCGTCTTATTTATGCTTGAGGGAATACAGCCAGGAGAAGAGCCAAGCATTCTGACATTCACAGTGAACGTGATTCATAAAGTACCATCATTCAAACAGTATATGGGTTTTTTTTTAGGTTCTGTCATTGTTACCCACCTAGTAACTGCTGTCTGCTTCACTGTTCTACATGTCTTTTACAAATGTTAAGTAGTTGCCTGGCCTGTGTCTTCTGCAACAATTTATATTCAAATTGCTGCCAGTGTTTGTCAGTTTTACTGTTTCTGTCTTTTACATACTTAGATAACCATTCATCTATGTCAGGAACAGCAATTTAGCCATGACTATTGATGCATTTGCGCTGCATCAGTTGTGCATCAGTAGACACGTGTTGTCCCTGTAAAATAAATGGGATACTAAAAAATACAAACAACTTTGGTTTTCAGTACTTGCAGCTCTTCGGGTATTGGCAGGGAGAAGCAGCTATTCATAAAAACTGATGAGTTTATTGTTTATTTACAGTGAAATTGAGTCAAATGTGCTTTATTTGAAATAAGAAAATGTTGAAACCAGAAAATGAAACAAAAGGTAAAAAATACTGCATTGTTAATGGACTCCAGCCTGCTCCTCACATCTATGCACCATTACATACAGATCTCTGATATATTTATGTTACAACACCACAGCCAGACACTGAAAAGGCACTTTCACAATTTGCTGACATGTCTGGTAGAATGCACAGAAAAATATAAAGAATGGTCAAATTTGTCAAAATGGCTGGTGAAAAAAGGATGACGGTTGATTGTTCTAATCATAGCATCATGCACTTTTGAAGGAAGCAAAGCCGAGATGAATGACAATTGAGCCGTCTGCGCTCACACATGCATGGCATCTGTACCAGGCCAGACCACCACACCCGGGGCTGTCAGCTGTCCAGTCACTAAAGCAGTCAGGGCCCAGCCAAACCAAGGTTTTGATTGGGATGTTGTAGAATATATGCATACACACCCACACAGACAGACAGACAGACAGACAGACACTTACCTTTGATTCCAGGGAGGTCAATGCTGGCATGCTCGTGAATCCCAATGCCGTTGCGAATGATCCGTAGGGAGCCTTCCTTAAACGCACCTGAACACGTCACCAGCTGTGAAAAAGACAACATGATTTCGTTCTCATCTTTCATTTGTTTAAATGAATGTAAATTTCTCTCCTTTTTTCTACCCTAACCTATTTGATGGTGAAGGAATCAGGATATTAATGTATAATATATGGCCTCATTAGATTACTGTAACTCAAATATCTTTGGATTAAATCAGCAACAAATGTGCTAGTGAAGGACTATTACACGCAATAACAGTGAAGGTTAAAACACAGCTGCTGGGATTCAACACCCCAAAGTGAAAGTACTTTCATGTCCGTGGAGAGCACATGAATGTTATTTATTCGTCCAGTCATGGTACTCTAATGAGATTAACGTCAGAATTTGTATAATCTCAGCCCCTAACACCTGCCAGGACACAGCTCTTCCCCGGCCGTGCGCTGTAAGACACCCCTGCACGCAACCACTTTCCTGGCACCAACCGAATCCCGATATTCAGCAAATCTTCCTTTGTCATCATGCATGGTTTATCCATCATGACCCTCCCTCTGGTGCATCACATGCGTCTATGAGTTACGTCGGATTTGATATCTCGCCCTTACACTGCCAGAAACAGCCTCCCCGAACGGCGCTGTAAGACACACTGCACGCAAACATTTCGTGCACCAACAGAATCCTGATATCAGCAAATCTCTTTTGTCATCATGTAGGGTTATCCATCATGACCCTCCATCTGGTCATTACATGCGTCATTATGATCATTCATCTGTTGTGACTGCGGATTACGCATGTCAGAGAAAATTATCATGTTTTCATCATCGCGGATCTTAAAAGAAGAAATGATGTGTTATAACCGACGAGAATATCCACAAACCTGGTGATTCTGAGCTTTTATATCAGTTTACTGACTGCTTACCTAACTTGATGATTCAGAACTGAAAATGCTACACTGCTAGTGCCAGAGAAATGATTTTGTCTGTGTTTTAGCAGTTAAACAAAAAAGTCTATTTAAGTTGCGAAACTCATTTTAACATCAGGGGTAAATGTGGCACAGTGTTCAAGGTGAACACCAGACATAATGGAAAGAGACTTCCGACAAAAACTAAATAGTAATAACAATAAAGCAGATTTAGTCTGATATGAAGGCCACAAAAGAAGAATAGATGAGCAAATATAAATCTAAAGAGTGGTTATTTTAAAAAGCAGGGTGCCGTGTTAGTTATTTCTCCGGAAAACTTGCTCCCTTCTGCCCAGTGGCAGCTTGCTGCTGTGGTATGTTGTGTTCTTTAATTTGCTGACAAAAACATGAATCAAGCACTCGTTTGCATTTGCTCGGTTCTGTGCCCAGAGCATACAGAGATAAATATAAAGATGAACACAAAGATGGAGAAGCCACATAAGTATATCCCGTGGCTTTAAATGAAGGGCTTTCGGTAATCAGCTTGTTATGCCACAGTACATCCTTTGGAAAGTACCCCAGGACGCTCTTTAAAATTGTCTCAGTGATTTCCCTTAAAGACGTAACAGGCGGAGAAAACCGCAAGTATAATTTGTTATACCTGTTTTTTTCTGGGGCCATAAATCTTGTTTGTGATTTGGAGATATAAAAAGATGATCTTTTAAATTAGTACCTGGCCTTGGCCCTGCCGCTCCAGATCCACAACACACATGTCCACAATGGGGCCGAGATTGGTGAACGTCTCCATCACGGTCACAAACGAGCCCTGGTCGTTGCTGTCGACGTTGAGCTGCAACAGAGAGTGTGAATGAGTAGATTTCCAAAAGCTTAGTAGAGGAAAGAATTCACGTGTGCCATATTCAATTGATTGAGGTTTCAGGTGAACTACCATCCAGGTTTCCCAACTCAACGACCTACCTCAGACAAGCTGTGTGTTACTCTCACCTTAACAAGTTGGGAGTCTCCCAGTCTGGAGCCAACGAAGACTACGCCGTTGTCCAAGTAGGTCAAACACTCGGCAATAGAAGTCTGATGGTAAATAAATAAAAAACTACTTATTCGCACTCAAACTGGCTCCATGTGCAACAGCGTTCACAGACGTTCATGGATCAAGTTCAGTCTCAACCCAGAACCTCCATCGGTTTTGTGTGAAACTGGCAAACACAACTTACAACAACACAACTTACTTACACATGTGTAAGTAAACGAGTAAATTTTAATACAGCTTCATTTCCCCAAAAGATACTGTTCATTCTAAAGACTCAAATAATCCAACATGTGCCTCCATCAGTCAATAAAAGAAGATTTTGAATACACATTAGAATATTAGCATTTGCACCAAACACACGGCTGTGTGTTATAATACGTTCGCTGATCTGTGACAGTGAGCTGGTGTGGCTGACACATCAGATAAGCCTTTGACAGTCTCATCCACAATATGACACCATGCTTTATGGAAAACGTATCAGAAGTTCATTCCAGGTAAATGCAGGCTTGACAACATTACCGAGGAACTCTGACTCTCTGACCTTTTAATGCAGAGCTGCTGCAGCTGTCAGAGTTCTCTGCCTGGTCCTAACAGCACAGTTAGGCATGATCTGAAGAGCCCCTGCAGCTACTCTCAGCTGCAGCTCCAGCATGAATCAGACTAGATTTTTATCTTTAAAACATGTTTGGATCTTTTCAGCATCTTAAGGATAAAAGCTGTGTGTGTTTTTTGAATGTCAGAAATACAGAACGAACTGCAGGTAAAAGTGTGAAATGACACAATGTGATATAGATAAAAAGGAAAGGGGTTAACCTCTCCAAGCAGCTCCACATGCAAGTCTTTGAGCGCCACTGTGCCATCCATTAGCTCCTCCTTCTCCAGAAGCAACATGAAGAGGCGCCCCTCCATGTCCCCCAGCAGGTATCGCGAGCCATTTGGGTCGACTCGGTTGTGACAAACAATGGTGCTTTGCTGGAAACACAAAAAGAGCAACGCAGATCATTATAATGCTGCTCACAGCGAGGTAAAGCCTGCAAAAAGCTCTTTGAATTATACAGTGGAGAAAAAGTCCTCGTCATCTTCTCCTCATGCATTATCTATGTACTTATAAATGAGCGCGTCAGAGTATGAGCAAAGAAGCCCAACATCACTGTTTGTTTTGTTCTTTCTCATTATGGAAACATGGTGTGAAGGGTTTCCCCTAAAGAACAGATTAGATCAACTTACTGGGTTATAGTCTCTTCAAATTTTACTTGACAAAAAAGTAAAGATTAAAAGAGCCGGCTTCACATTCTGTCAGGAGCACGCATACGCAGCACCAGAGCAGTAACCCAAGTTTATAATCAGCAGGAACAGCTCCATTTTCCATTCTAGTGTCTCTGTGTTTATTTTTAGTTTCAAGTCCATGCACCATAATGACAACAAGCTTGTATTTATATTCCTTTATAGAGAAAATATGATATATAGGAATATAACAAGATATGAAGCAAATTATTTGATAATATTTTTGAGAATAAAATTATGTTTCCATCAAAAAATATAAAGCTTTAAATATCATAATGACAATATAAAATAAATATTGATAAAGGTCCGACTGTACAGACACAGATTGTTATATCAGCATTATTTTACCCTTACTTGATCAATTTATTACCTTTTTGGTAACAGACTGGCAGCTAGGGCTGTGTATTCATTTACATTTGGTAACTCCTTGCTGCACTGTCCTTCTTTCCATGCAAGTTTTTCCATGCAGGAGTCCACTTGGTTGCAGGTGTATTTAACTTAACCGCAAATGAATGTATTCATTCCAAACATGGATTCATCCTGCATCAGTGCTTTAACTGTGGCAGCCCTACTTTTAATGTTTAATCCTGGGAAACCTAAGGCTACTTCATGAAACATGGTTGGAATTTGAACAACATCCAGGCACATTTGAAAGCTTAAAACTCAAGTCTTAAACCTAATTACATGATAAGCTGAGTCGCAGTGGAGCTACGATTGAAACATAGCAATAAAATAGCTGCGGTACAGTTTTAGTTTGCTTGTCTGAAATAACACGTATCATTATTGTCAATGTCGACTCTCCAAGTCCATTTTTCACTTGACTGAGTCTTTAGAAAACCCGTTTTCTTCCCCTGTCTGCTGCTCTTGTTAAATAGTTTATCTTTTTATTTGCAAAACACTTCAAACACTCCCTCAGCTGAATGACACTGTAATTAATGTGCTGGTTTTCACAACTGAACCCAGTTCGCTCAACCAGCTGCAAATAACCAAACACAGACAGTCCTTCATGAAGTTTTTTTACTTGTCCTCTTAAGACAGACAACTTAATAATTAGCTGTCAGAAATCCAGTTGTACTGCTAAGAGCACGCTTCTGTAATTTCAGAATGTAATTGATAATTGCTTAGAAGTGCTCCAGTTGCAAACTGGAATGCTTCAGAACCATCAGGGTCAACTACAGAGATGTGTCAGCTTGCAAAGCAACTGCAGGTTGTTGTGTGATCAGGACGCTCTAAAAACAATCTGTATGAGGCAACATGCAATAATATCAGTCTTGAAAGCTTTTAAAGTTAGGTGTGGGTTAGATTTACTACCTCTGCAAAGGTGGTTAACCTCTTCAGTTACCTAATACAAATATCAATGCAAGCAAATGCAACAATCCTGTGGAACTAATTTTGAAGCTACTATTTCAGATACATTTCCCCTTCCTCTCATTTGGGCTGAGTATCAAACTGCCACAAGACCACCACAGAACATTATCTAATTATAGAAGCAGGATGCTGCTGGAGAACTCTACTGGGCCCTGAGCTTTGTTAAATATGAGAAGGGCAGCATACTGCTAGTCGATCTTGATGGGATAACATTGAAAATGCTGCCATGGGGAGAGGTAAAGTCATCACTGCTGCAAATCTGCCTGGAAATTTAATGAAACTTCAGGCCATATCAGAAGATTTATTACAAGCATCAGTGTTTGCCCATATTTATTATCTTTTTTTTTATTAAGATTA
>CAAE01014581.1:6049055-6108292 GCA_000180735.1 Tetraodon nigroviridis | reverse complement strand
GGAATTTTTAGCAAAACAAAAAGTTAGGATTAATATTCCTGCGGGTCCCCTTGCAACGTACTCCCAGCGCGGGAGCTTAGTAGTTAGCATACATGTTAAAAAGAAAGAAATAGACCAAATAGGATAGATCAACGCACCTACCAAAACTTAGCAAATATTTACCTGTGATGCAGGCATTTACTGCCGTTGGTTTCTGTGCTGTCACCACGTAGTTGTACGACATTGCTAACAACAAAATATAAACACAAGAGAAGTGCCGTGGTCTCACAACAGTGGCGAAATCATTTGTGAATAAGTATTCCGGAAGTACTTGGGCGACCTGTCGCGGCCTTTTGATGGTATGAAGCATGTAAACGGCGGCAAACTACAGCGCCCCCTGTCGTGCAAAAGCGGTATGTCAACGCTATTTTTAAAAAGTTTACGAAGTTAGCTTTTATTTCACGAAACTAGTGTGCATTATTTGTAAATTGAGCAGTGGTACAGTAGATTGAATATTTTTACAAAATGGCGTAATTTTATATCGGGAAAAATCATTATTTCACATAACAAACGTAAACGTTTTTCCCAGTTGCCACAAATTATCATCCGGGGACTACTGTTCCCGTGACTTCTTCCACTCATCTTCTGCATTTTGATTGGATGACTGGGTTAAAAGGCGGGAACAAGGTGCAAATAGGGAAGTAAAAATTTGTTGCGGACAGAAGAATTGACATGTGTTTACTTTAGTTTATTACAATTTTTTTAGGACGCTTTAAAAAAAAATCGTAAGCAAACATGACGAACGAAGCACACAAATCGCATAGTTTACGAAAACGTCGAGGAAACGGTTTACAAAAAGCAACACTAAACAGGTTTGTAGTTTAAGTAGTGGCTATTTTCGTTCATTTCTGTGTTATATTATCACTGTTAGATTCAGTTTAGCACGCAGGAGTTATTTTGTAATATGGATTTCTATGTTTTGTGCATTTCCTTTGTTACATTACAGCCTATTTTTACCGGAGCAGTTTCTCTTCCGCGTTAATCTTAACTTTTTTATAAATCGCCTTTTTAGGATAAGTTATTAAAATCTGCTCTTTAGGAAACCGGCAAATAAACTGGTTGTGATTGTAACTATTTACACGTATTGAGTTAAATTTGCACGGTTTAAATTACAATGTTATTTGCGTTTGCAAAATCCTGAGTGACCGTGTTGAAACGGGTAAAGTACAACGCAGGAAATGTTTCCATCCCCAGATTTGGTGCAGTGGTTCTTGTTAGTACATGTGTATTACATTCAGGATTGTTCCATTGATGCTTTATTACATTTCCCCCAAAACTGTTCACAGCACTCCTGTTAGTTTGAAAGAAAATGTGCCCCAGCAGAAAAGAAACCACTTCCACCTTGACCTGTGGTTCTGGCTGACTCTGCAGAACTGGGTTTTGGACTTTGGAAGGCCTATTGTCATGGTAAGGTGGTTTTATGGACTGATCTACAGTATGCATTATATATGGTAACATTCTGCCACGGCTAAATCGGCTAAATGACGATTACTCGGTTGTTTTTTGTGGTATATTACAGATAATCCTTCCACTGAAGTGGTTTCCCCTAAACAAGCCCAGTGCTGGAGACTATTTTCATATGGCCTACAATGTTATAACACCATTTCTAATGCTAAAGGTGAGTCCTAATACAACATTTATGCAACAAACCAGACCTAACTAAACAATATTTATGTCAGTTGTAACTAACAGTAAGATTTTCTAATGCTTAGATTTATCATAATATTATAGTTTGAGGTTATTAACATAAAATTTACTATCAGGAGAAATATGTCCTTTTTGTGTTTGTAATCTAGAATCTAATGAATATGAATCTGTCCTCAGTTGATTGAACGCAGTCCAAAGGCGCTGCCTCGCTCGGCAGTCTACATCTGCATCATTACGTTTGTCATGGGAGCCAGCATCCACCTGGTGGGCGACTCCATCAACCACCGTCTCATTCTGAGTGGGTATCAGCTCCATCTGTCAGTCAGAGAGAACCCTATCATCAAAAACCTCCAACCCGCCACTCTGGTCAGTAAGAAGCCCTTTCACTTGGATTACTACTTTCATTCTGTCACAGTAAAATGATTTCTGCTTCAGGAAAGAGGTTTTTCAGCTTTTTTTTAGCCATGTCTCATGCAGCAGAATTGACAGAACTGAGTAGAAATGTGGATTATTTTTATCTGCACCCTCTTTTATATTTTAGGTGCATTAGGTGCATGCTCCGGAATAAAATAATAATTCTTCCTGCTGTTGCGTATGCGGTCATCAGTGTAACACTTGCCTGAACAGTGGGTGGCGCTGTTGTTCCAGGTAGACTGGAGACAGCGTTTCTCTTAAAACTGAGCTCATCCTTTCTCCTTCCTCTACAGATTGACTCCTTTGAGTTGCTGTATTTCTACGATGAGCAATTAGGACACCTGATGTGGTACGTTTGACTCCTTAGAGCTCTAAAATTAGTTAATGTCAAAGGTTGTAGATGCAGCGTTACACATACACACACTGAGATTCATGTGTGTTCCTGAAAACAGGAAAACCTTGGTGAATTTCATCTTTTTAACTGAATAAATTAAACCTCTCCCCCAGACTTAGGGAGCCATTGTGACATGACATAACACGGTTGCTAACGGAAGCAATTTACACATACTTATAGCCCACCTACACATCTACAGACACCAATAAAAAAAAGTCCTCCTGTCTATTATTAAGCAACCAGCAATTATAGGCTAAACAGGTCACATGTGATTTCATTTCAGGTATATTCCATTCTTCATCGTCCTGACCCTCTACTTCAGCGGATCCTTCACCAAGGCCAAGAAACAGGAGTCAATGCCCATCTCTGGTTGGCTGTTGCTCGGGCCAAGCGCTCTTTACTACTGGTGCGTCACCACTGACAGCTTGTTTATCCTGTCTTAACAAAACATGGTTCTGTTACCTACGTAAGAACCAATGGATCCGAATGGCGTCGGATCAAGGTTTTGCACCCTGTGATTCCTCAGGGAAAGAGTCCTTACTGAACAACATCACCTACACACAGATTTGATTAAATGCTTTGATTAAATGGTAAATGAACCTAACCACAAACAGAACGTATCCATTTTGCTCAAGCAACATTCACACACTGTTTTCCAACATGAAAAAAAAGATGTTGCCCTGTTGATATAAAAGCGTCTTTGGAATGTTTTGAAGCGCTACGACCCATCTTTCATTTAAAAGATCCTAAAAACTACAGAATGCAGAACAGAAAGCACTTACCTGCTTGTCATCTCATGCACTTTGTGATAGAACAAAGGCTGCTGGCAGTTCTGCAGCGCTGCTGAAACATTTAAGAGTCTAACAGTTAGCCAGTAGTGAGCAGCATCTGCCAGGATTTCTCTAGCCCTCATAAAGAACCAGAACAAGCACAAACTACGGTGATTTTCCACAGCTGGGATGTCAGTTGGAGCCCACTCTGCAATAACAGAACAATCACATATACTCCCATTGCTTCAAAGTATTTTTCATTAGCTTCTGTCCTCCAACCCTTGCAGCAGCACCGTTCCTCCGCAGCAGACCTGTTTTATTAGCTCCACTGACCCCAGTGAACTCTTCGTTCATTCATTCATTTTCCTACCCGCTGTATACCCTGTGGCGTCGCGGGGCCCCGGTGAACTAATCTAGAATATTCTACCTCCAAACCAACACGAGCAAAGCTTTGCATTTCTGAAGCAGTAGATGTTATCTACAGATTATTCAAAGAGATTCCCAAAGGTGAACAAGAGTACCATTCACCAGCGCTGAAATCAGCTCCCACCAGAGCTGCAGATGCTGCTGGACCCTCTGTACAGAGCCCTCATCTGGAATTTAAATGCAGTAGTGTTTGAATTTTGATTAAAAATGTCTCCTATGTTCTCGCTCCTCTAGGTATTTGGCAACGGAAGGACAGATCACAGAGCTCTTCTTCCTCACCTTCCTCGCCATGGTCACCATCCTGATCTCTAAGCGGCGCAGAGGCCTCAGGCCGGACCAGAACGGCTCGTTCCTCTTCTGCAGCTTCGCTGCGGCCTCTGCTGCTGGTGGCGCTGTGGGTGGCGTATCTGTGGAACGACCCGGTGCTGCGTGAAAAGTACCCAGGACTCCTTTACGTCCCAGAGCCCTGGTCCTACTACACGTTACATATCAGCAAGAAACATTAATTTACACGGCCATTTTTTTTTTTTTAAAACATTGAAAATAGTATAATAAATGACTCCTTAGGATGGTTTTTGTGTGTTCATTTGTGATCTGAAAGACAAAAGATTGAGATGAGTCTGTTTTATAAATAGTAAAAGCAAATACAGAATAAGTATTGATTGACTGTTTTCTCATTCTGAAGATTCGATCAGTCGATGCTACATCCAGCATAGTTACTTTGTCTATAAACTGATGGTCGTATTGAAAAGTGAATCTCTGCGGTGGGAGCGTTCCTGCAGAGGGAATCAGAGTGTGCTGCCTTCTTCCCTTCTTCCTTTACAAGCCTCCCACGTCCTGCTGCAGGAGCGATCTTCTCTGAAGACTCCGACTGATGAAGATTCCACGCCGCAGTAGCAGAGATTCTCCCGTCTCGGCTGTTAAAAGTATGTCACTCTCTTCTGAGTAGTGACAGACGTCTTGGTGCTCTCCTCTGATCTGATTACTTTGTGAGTCAACTCAGGATTCCATGGAAATGCTTCTTCATCGTCATCATCAAACCTGTCCATCTTCTCAGCTCAGCCTGCTGCTGTGATCACAGGTGGGGACCAGTTCTACCAGAGCTAACCCTCCTCTCTTTCTCAGCGGTTTTGTTTCACTTTTTCATATATAAATGCTTTTTTTTTCCTTCAGGCAGCTTTAAAAGTCTACACTTTTACCACGGTCCAGCGGTTTAACGGTTTTGGTTACAGAAGACTTGCTTTCACCATCCCGACGGAGCAGTCTCGTGATTGACAGATGATAACTCCTGGAGCGGTGAGAAGCGAAAGGACATGCGACACCGTGGATCTGATAACGGCGTCACCATGGCAACACGCACTAACTCCTGCACAGGCTTACAGGTGGTGGACTTTAGACGGAGGTGGAGAGCCAGGGAACGTGGGCGCCGTCCTTCCTGGTGGCAAACGGATCCTACAGAACAATGGTAAGATTTAGAGTTTTGTCAAGTTTCTTGTTTTTTACTGACTGATGTTTATCAACTTACCGGCTGAATGACGTCAGGTTCTTTTACTTCACAGGCTAAGTTCTTCACTCCAGTTCAAATCAATGGTACGCCTCCTCGGCGGCACGTTTTATTTATTAATTCTCTTAATAGCTTTTTGTTGGTCTGTTTGCTCTTTAATGACAAATTTGGAAGAACCACACTCGTTTTATTTGTTCCCGTGAGCTGAAGCTCATGTGTTTGATCCTCTTATATTAGATTCATCTTTCTTTCTCCGGCAGAGTTCAAAGAGTGCTTTTCCTTGTATGACAAGAAGCAAAAAGGCAAGATTGACACCAAAGACCTGATCACAGTGATGCGATGTCTGGGCACCAGCCCCACCATCGGGGAAATCGAACGACATCTACAAGTCCACAAAATCGGTGCTGCACACACACCTATTTCACCACCAAGAAAGCCATTTTGTTGGATTTAAACACATCTATGTCCTGTACTTGTGTTCAGAAAAGACTGGTGAGCTGGACTTCTCCACCTTTCTGACGATGATGCACAGACAGATCCAACAGGAAGACCCTAAGACTGAAATCCTGGAGGCCTTTCGGATGACAGACAAACAGAAGAAAGGTTACATCCAGGCCTCGGAGCTCAGAGCCAAACTCACCACGTTAGGAGAGAAGCTGACCAACAAAGAAGGTAAAACGCTCCGGTGATCTCCAGCTGATCGTCTGCACGGCAGCTGTTTAAAATGGCTGCTCAGTTCAGCTGTGTAATATCTAAATCTCCAAAAAATAAAGTTTAACATCCAGTGGCTTCACTGTAATGATGAGGAAGGATGGTGGAAGGCTGAGAACAGCACGCTCACGTGCTAATCCATGCTTTAGCCTACTGCAGCAGCAAAATCCTGCCCCTGAGCCACAAAGTCCTCCTCACACATCATCATCATCATCATGTGAGCTTCATGATTATCAGCTTGGCTTTAGGGAACAGCGTGATTTGTAACTGAAACAGAGTAAGATCATGCTGGAAAAAGCTCGTTTTTATGATCTCTGAGCTTTTAATGTGACAGCAGCTGCTGATAACTGCAGGAAACAGCTTTGAAAATCCTTGTGTTGAGCTTTAAATTCCCCAGCAAGAAACAGCAAAACATGACAATAAGAGTGGCTGAATGGGATAATTATCAGGGGTTGGAGCTCCATCTAAGTCTGAGTCCTGACAGCTTGTCAAGTTTGTTATCATTTTTTATCTGTGTGTCCTCTTCTAGTGGACGAGCTTTTTAAAGAAGGAAACATCAAATCAAACGGGCTCGTCAAATACGAAGAGTTCACTCAGATGGTGACGCTGCCTCCTGTCGATTACTGAGAGAAAGAGAAGAAAAAACTCCTCAGCTTCAATGGAAATGTTTCTAATTTGGCAGGTTATTTTTTACTAAGTGGGACTGATTATAATTGATCAATAGCTTTATAATTATGTGTGTGTGTGTGTATCCATGTGCTCTGCTACATAGTAAAAACCCAAATTTGCATTTGATCTTTAAGAGCAGTGATCTTCCTTTCAATATGTCACACTATAATGTAAAAATAAAAGAATAAATGCACAAAAAATTATAATTATAATTCCAGCATCAAGTCAGTCCATCTTAATTATTTATTGACCATTTCTTCTGTAATAACAAAAGCATTCATACACAGGCCCGTTTGTTTTAACATTTAAAAGTTACGAAAAAAAAAAAAGAAAAGAGAGGAGGGAGGATGCAGCGGCTGGTCCGGCTGTTTTCCAAAACGTTGGAAAAAACAGTAAAAGCTAAACACTGCAGTGTTTTTGTCACTGTTATTTCTTAATACATTGTTACTACACATGCTAATTAAAAACATGGAAACTAAAAAAGTAACAGTCTGCTGAAGGCTTCTTCTGAAGTGTTGGTGGTCATTCAAGTAGAAAAGGCACTGACACCACCACCTGAAGCTGTCTCTTCTGTAGCACCAAGGATTTCCCGTTGCTGCGGCAACCATTTTTGTTTACGCGATAGAGCTCAGCCTTCTTTATGAAACCATCGACTGATCGCTGCAAATGAACTCCGTCAGCAGTAGCTTAGCATCAGCGCAGGCTGAGACTCAGCTGAGACAACCTGTCCTGACTGTTAACGTCAACCTTCCTGATAGTTCTGGAACAGAAAAACTGAGAGTGAGACGTTGTAAACTGGATTTCGTAGACCTGGTGCTCACATTAATACGGGACATGTGACCGCTGAATGCTGGTGACACCTGTCCAAACTCTCACTACCCAGAACGAAACAAAAAATTAATGATGTGAATGCTGTACATCTACTTCTATGCAAACTTTGGTGGATGTTAACGTACCGCACCGGCGTAGCTGCGTCAAATAACGGGCGTTCAGACTGGGCTGTTCTAAAGCCAAATGAGAGGAGGCAAGACCTCATTCATGCTTCTAAAAGCCATTATTGTTGTTCAACAAGTTGGCTCGTCAGTGATATCTGCGATAAGACCAAGAAAAACCTGACTAATGAACATGTTAAAGCATGATTTATAAACAGAAATGCAGGTATAGTCATGTTTCTGCAGGTGAAATGTGATGCATTAGGATTTAACTGAAAGCTAACCACGCGTATTTCATAAGCTTCAAATTGTTTTTTATAATTCACAACTACCCAAGCCTGCTAAAATTCCTGAGAGTTGTCAAACGGTGGACGGTTTTTGCAAAAAACACACAATTTAGTTTTTTCTTAAACATTTCCCGAACGTCATTGGTCACGCTCTACTTTGTGGTTCGTGTAGTTCCTTAGCTGGAAAAGCTAAGCTAACAGTCATTGATATCCAATCGTGCGTTTTTCTGCAGGAGCAACCTGGGACGCTGTGGCAGCAGCAGCTTGTTCAGATTCCATAAAGCGTGTAAACCCATGGGAACGGTTCAGATCTTCCCAGAGAGTCGAGGTTTGAAAACTCCACAGATATTTAGTGGCCTACACCCCTAATGATGTTATTTGGCAGGTCACCAAAAGGTAACTCACATTCACTTGGTACTCGGTACCAAAACAGTTGCCGTAGTCTGGCGTGTGCTGTTGAGCGGTGACTTGAGGTCAGGTTGGTAATATCCCAGCAGCCCATTTTTGGCGTTTATGGTGACAGTCCTGCTAAGACTATCTAAACATACACTGTGACTGTTCAACTGTGTGTTGCTCAGATGCTAGAGGATTAAATAGAAGCACTGGTGGGTTGTAGCACGAGGCTGATCTGACGTCGAACACTGCTGCGTCTGTTTGTAACAAAAAAAAAATGTCCTGATCAAGAGGATCCTAGTAAAACAGGAAGGTGCCAAGAATTATCTACAATCTAATTCTGCTACGCTGAGTCACACTTACAGTCTGTGTTGGTCTTCTAAATAGGACAAATAACCACTAAACGTGCAGCTTTGTGGAGTGGAATTAAATGATAGTTTGTGTTCTAGGACTAAGCTAACGAGACAGGGCTCAGATGACTGAACATTAAATACCACAAATATGACAGAGGTTGGTTCTGCCGTTGATGCCCGGGAGCGGTTGCTCTGCTGAGCCTCAGTGGGGCCAGGCGCTCCTGGAGCCCTGGAGGGTCTGGCTGCACGTTCTGCAGCACTGCGCTCGTATGTTGGGCAGCTGGCAGTGTCCGAGCCAGAGGAGCGTCTGACAGAAGCGACTTGTCAGCCGGTCGCGCGTACAAACGGCTCCTGTGGAGGGAGACGGGGATTTCATGTCAAGGCAACACAGAACAATCGCAGGAGCGCATGTTCACATTTTAACCTCACCAATTATGAGATCAAGCACAAGCTGCTCTTGATTCCTAACAATGTTTTTATCCCTGATTAACGCTAGCAGCTATGATTTTACCTTGATGGAAAATTACAGTTTGAAAAGAGTGACCAAAACTGCTCCCGGAACCACATTTATTTCAATTTTTAATTTAAACTTAATGAGCTAAGTTTTAAAGCTTAACATGTGATGGAGTAGAAATTGGATAGAAGAAAAGGAAAATCATCTAATTAAAAGGGAAGTCTTGCAGACTTTGGCGTGGTAGGTTGTCCGCAAGCGTCCAAAACATGTCAGGAAAGATGGCAGAATGTTTTTTATTTAATTCCTCATTTAAATAAAAGTCAGTGGGGGGCGCATGTACAGATATACATCAGTCTTTGTCTGCAGGCAATTAATGTTTCCTACCCGCGCTGCAGGAAGCAGCAGGGCCCAGAACCTCCCCCCCTCACGTTGTGTGAAACCCTGTGTGCGATCCATGTGAAGAAGGACCTCACGTCGTCCTCATATTATCCTCCTAGCGCCGATCCTCCTTGACTTCCAGGTGAGACATTATTTATCTGCGGCTTGGAGATATTGTCAGGCGCACAAAAGTGAATTCTACTCTGGTCCTTTGAAGGCGCACACATGTCCTGACACATGGCAGCTTCTGCTTCACGTTTGAGGCCGGGCCAGTTTGAAGCGGCTTTCGCCTGAGAGGTTCTGACAAAAACACGAGCCACGGCATCGTCGACTCGGTGCCACCATCCGCACGTGACGACGCGCTCACTAATCCTGTGATTTGATTAGCACTCTTCTGTCAGCGCAATATCTGTTGTTAATGAGCTCACGTGGTGCCAGGGTTCCTCATAGACTCAAAGACCTATTTGAGAATCAAACGTGCCTTTTTTCTGCCCTCTCCTCTGCCTGCATTAGCGGCGCTCCTCTTCATTATGTTCCTTTCTTTTATATTTAGGGAAAAACTGTTTTATCTGGTATTTTAGTTACTCAGAGGACTGCAGATAATTACCTGTTCAAAGCAAAGACTAATGCAGAAAAAGGGGGGAGATCCATTATTGTCCCCCATCAGCACTGGTGTTACACGCTGCTGCGCCTCCTAAAGCAGACCTTTAGCTTGTTTACGGAGCCACCGGCCGAGTCCATTGGACAAGGAGCCGGCCCGGCTGTAATGGTCTGATAAACGCGCCCGCAGCTCTGCGCTGTGAGGAACCACTGCTCTCAGGAACCATGTTGGCCTCATTTCTACACCTCTGATGCAATTTCACCACCAAAAAAAGGAAACTTTTGCTTTTAACATTTGATGGATCCTGGATGCTTTCTCTGCTGCTGTGGGGTGACTGTTGATGCATTGGTTTAGATGATGATTGTCATTATTATAATCATCAGTTCCGAACAATCTCAGGGTGCGGGAGGAAACCAGAGATCCAAGGTCACAAACATAATTACAGCTACGATTCCGACTCTGTCCCCTCTTCTGAGCTGGGTTGTCGGTTCCACTTCAAGCCAGTGGAGACGCGCCGCTGGTTGTGCCTTGTTCAGAGCCTCATGAGAAGCCCCCCTTCCCCCACCAGACGGCATCAGATCCTCCAGAGGTGTGGGTGGCACTTCCAAACATCTCTTTGAGTGTTAATATAAATATCAGAAACCTGAACTGCTGGGTGGCAGATAATGATCTGCACATGTCTTAAAAGACTCGAAAACCCTTTTATCATATTTTCAGAGTCTAGCTTGAGCTCTGTCATCTGTGGACCCAGCATCAATGGGTTGGCAACTTTTTTTGGGAATTTTTTATTTATTTATTTGCTTTTTTTTGTCTTTTGGCTGTGCGCTATTTATTTATTTACTTGTTTTTCATTTTTTTGTGAGCATGTGCTTTTTGTTTACTCCAGTGGGGGTTGATTGGGCTTTTTTTGAATTATTACCACAGATTGCCTAAACCTTTGCAACATGAATTATTTGAGATTCCACAAATAAAGCTCAAGAAGATGAAGGTTTAAAGAGAAGCCGGCTGTCTGCGCCTTCAAAATGTCAGCAGACCATCCGGTGAAGAACGGCGCCGTATCAGATCAGACTGAACATGACCTATGCTGAAGAATCGACTGGGAAAAGTCCTGTTTGCTTCACAACAGCTACAAGCTTTTTATTAAAAGTCGAAGCCGGGTTAGAAAGATATTCTTTCTGGGCAACACTTACATCAAAGCATGCTTCAAGCATGGGAAAAAAGCCCGTTTTAGTGGGGCTGGATGCTGCTCAGAAGAGTGGAAATGTCACGTCCTGCGTGTTTCCAGCAGGCAGAGAACAGCAGCCGAGCCTCCACACGGGCACACACAAGGTTTCTCTGTGTTTCTTATATCGATTTAGGATCACTGTGAACCGAACTCTCCACCTTCACACTCTTCTATATTTGTTAAAGTCCCCTGTTATTGCATGTTGTTCCAGTTCTTTGACATTTGTCTTTGATGTGTGTAAACAGTCACTGTCCGCTACTATTAACAGATTATCAGCTTATTGCTCACCGTTGAACCCAGTCCCGGACCTCATATCACATCTATCAGTTTGACAGGAAGCAGCAATCTATGACTATGTCCTCAATTTTCCCGTTGCCACAGAAACAGAGTGTGAAATCACAATTTAAAGCCAAAGAGCAGTCATTCTCCACTCTTTTATTTTAGCTAATGCAGAAATTCTGCCCCAAGCTTTTATGCAGTGAAACCTTGTCCATCTCCAGCCGCTCTGGGGGCAGCTTTAATTGACCGATGTCCCACCGTCCTCTCCGAACCAACAGACTCACACATGCAAATGCAGCTAATGGAGTCTGGGACTAGAGCAGTGCATACGTAAGTGTGTCTAAAATGTGTAAATATACAGTTACAAATGTGTGTGCACGCATAAATCCAGGATAACTCACCAGCTGGGGTCCTCACACACTTCTGCACGTTGCAGTTCTGCGTGCTTGCAGGCTGCAGCTCTGGGTCACACTGAGATGCCTCCACTTCTTCTGCCTCAGCCTTGGTGTTGACACACTTGATGAGCCGGTGCTGCACTCCTCCGCCACAGGAGGCCGAACACTGGAAGGTTTGAATGAAAGTTCAGCGCTCAGGACAGAAATGTGAGAGAGAACGGCGCCGAGGGTTTTCGGTTTATCCGAAAACGCAGCAAAAAAAAACCCCCAAATATTCCTACACAAGACAGTTTGTATAAAGAAGCAGTGGTTGTCAGGACCACCGGGATGAAGACAGACAGTCCTGGATCACAAAAACAACACCTGACCTTCATATGAAAGCAGTAATAACGCCGTAGGACCACAACTGCTCTATCAAAAAAGCTGCAAATTAGGTTCTTTTTAATTTGTGGCTCATTTTAATGAAGATGTCAGATTTAGGGTAATTGGATTTTGTTCTGTGCGTGTGTGCGTGCCTCTGTGTGTCTGTGTGTGTGTGTCTGTGTGGTATTCTACAGACTGAGTACCGAAATCTGAATTTTACCAGCAAAATAAGGACATTTTTGGGACAGAAATTCAATATTTCTGGGATAATAGGTTCATCTTTCACAGTCTGCAAAAAACAGATTAGCGAAAAGAAAATCTTCTCTTTTATATTGTCCTGTTTTTACCGTAAACACTTCCTAATTCCTATTTGTAGTCGATCTGTTGTTGTAGCCCAAAGTTAAGGACAGGTGGGGGCTGAGAAATCTCCCAGTAGTTCCAAGTAATCATTCTAAATCAATACTGGCCTTTAATTCAGATTGACCAGGGAGACACAACCGAATTAAAAGTCCCTGCCCATCAATTTCCTGCAGCCGCTGTCCTGATATCAGGTTAAGTGAAGAGTCCGACTCCCCACATGTAGCTGAGGTGTCGTCGGCTCCGTTTACCAACCTGAGACCCTGTCAGCGCGTCTCAAAAACGATTCCACAATCTGCAGGTTTTTGGGCTGAAACTAAAAGAGGGCTTGATGATAAATACACCTTGTGGAGGAGCGGCACATTCTTTTCAGCTCCGCAGGCTTCATCTGCACAGAGAATAGTGCAGTTTTGTAACCTGATATGGTTTTATTTAACCAAGTGTACGGAGGAAAAAAAAAAATAGAGAATGTGATGTTTGTCTTTGACACTACATTAGTTGTAATTGATGGTCAACAGCCTTCAGGAAATTTAATGTGAGAGCCTATTTCCAGACCAGGAAAACGCACCTGTTCTTGTTTTTTTCTAATCTTACCAATTCAAATAACTATTAAACTGATCAGGCGCAGTCATTTTCAAGAAGTTTCAGGTAATTTCCTGTAATACTAAACACTGCGGGCGTGTGTGTGTGTGTGTGTGTGTGTGTGTGTGTGTGTGTGTGTGTACCTGTCCCCATGATCCAGTCAGCCATTGAACACACAGATGGTCATTACACGACTGGATGCTGCTGGGTTGGAGGTCCGGGTCACATCGATCTTCCTCTGGACATTCAACTACACGCTGTTGCTCACCACCGCCACACACGTCAGAGCACTGATTACACACACACACACACACACACACACACACACACACACACACACACACACACATATCATTTAAGGTCATGTCATGAGTCTTTTTGAAATGAAGAGACAAGTGGAGTTTTTAATCTGAAACATTTTGATAGCCAAATAGCTGAAAAAGAAGGTCACAGTGGTCGGGCATCCGTGCACTTCTCCCATCGTTCTGGTGAGCGCTCACCTGTCCCCAGGAGGAAGCGTATCCAGTCCAAACACGGCTGAAGGTTGCAGGGCAGGTGGGCCTGCGGTCTGGAGGACACGGCTCGACAGTGAAACGGCCGCAGAGGCCTCTCGTCCCGCAGGTCCACGCATGTGACTTCCCGTGATTTGGAGCCCCCCTCGCAGTTTCTGGAGCACTGGGGAGGAGCAGTGGTGGGAATGTTAGTGAGAGCTGATCTCTTTCACTGCAAAAAAAAAAAGAAAATTACTCTGAGTTCCTTTGCGATCTTCACGTGCCACTGAAGCGATGGATGAGATATAAAATGTGCAGAGGCCAGCACCCGCTACTCAAACTCCCCCACACACATAGTTCTTGTTGAAAGCGTAACCACTTTCTCCAATCTATGCTGTCCAACTACACGTGTGCAGGCCAGTGAGTAAAACATGCTCAACTCAAATAAAAAGATTGAACTAAAATCTTTGGCTTGTCTCACCTTGCTCCATTCTTGAACTCTCCATGAGGCGCAGGGTCGTAGGTAGCACCGCTGGGCTGGGGCGGGCCTCTTGGCAGGGTCGCAGTCGGAGTCAGAGCCAGAGCTGCATGATAAGGTCCTCCAAACTGCCCCCAAACCGCAGCTGGTGGAGCACTGCAGAGGAACGATGAGCCTTCAGACTTTCTCCATAAACACAGGTTGAAGATCTCCTCCGGAAAGCTGTTTTCTCCTCATATGACACAACAAACCTGCCCTCCTCTCCTGTGCTGACCTAAAAAAGAACCCCATGTTTAAGCTTTAAAACTAGCCAGCTTAGCTGTTTTGCTTGGCTGAATACTGTTTTCTTTCTGTAGTGATGCAAAACATTCCCCCTGCTCGCTGCCGATTAGAGTGAAGTACTCCAGCATTCTGAGGAAAAGATAACTCGAGCATGTGCAGCCAACTCCCCAAGACATTACTTATAGGTTATCAGCTTACTATAAATAATTTTGACACACACACCCTTATACTTCAATCTTCAAACTTCAAAACCACTATCAGCGAGGATTTCAGGAGGAATATGGTGGTACCCAGCCCGCCACCCTAGGCCTCCCAACCATCCCCTTGACCCTAACCCTGACCTCAAAACCAAGACGTGACCCTCGAACAGGCCTTTGGAGTTGTGAGGACCTGCCAAAATGTCCTCACTTTAGTAGAAGGATGAGTATTTCAAGTGGCAGGAGTAAGATGGCTCCCTGCCGAAGATCATAAAGGGAATAAATAATAATGTGTGACAGACGTAAAACCATATTTCAACAAATTTGAAAAAACTACATTGGGAGGTCTGCATGTATGACCCATCTTTTTTATGAAGTGATCATGCTCATCCCTTAAACATCTGGATTTCACACTGAATCCACCTGCCTCTGTGTGTTTGATCCAATACAGAGTCCTAAATTTAATTCCAACACTGGCTGATAGTTGAGCTGTTGTCCTCTCTAACTGGTCTCTGTCTCTGGTTCCCAGCAGGGGTCTGGGGGATTCACTGTGATGGTCATTTTCGATAAAAGATGTTCAAAAATTACAATTTTGTCAGAAGACAAAAGAATTTTGAGGAAATCTGTCATTTAGGGTGACAGGCGGACTCACAGCGCTCCAGTTTCCGGTGATCCAGTAACCCGGGAAAGTGGCCTGAGCGGAGGCTGTACTTTGGACGGACGTTGGCAGCAGAAACGGCCCAAAAACAGCCGGATGTGTAGTTGTTGGGGGCCCTCGGTGAGGTGCCTCTGTTGTGACCTGTTCGGGAACGGCTGTCGTGCCTGGCGGAAGCTTGTTACCGCCAGGCCTCCTTTCTGTGATGGGGGTCAGCGTTTCATCAGGAGCTGTCACATCAAACCACGGAGCCTGGGGGGGCAACTCTGCTCCACCTCCTTCGGTGACGGGAGACTCTGTCGGATCATATTTCCCAGCAGCTGGAAGGAGGTTCGCTGGAGGAGTCCGTGTGGCTTCTTCCAGGCCCGTAGGAGGTTTGGTTCCAGTTCCAGGTGATGTGGAGATAACAGATGCCTGTTGGTTACCTGAGGTTTGCAGGAAGGTGGGGAAGGTGGGCCTGGAGTCCTCAGAGGCAGAGAGGGAGGCTGAGGTGGGATTAGAGTGTGTGTTCCATGAATATCCACCAGTGGCATGAGTTCTGAAGGCACTGTGATCTGGCTCCAAACCCCCCAGTCTGAAGCCAGATGTGGACACAACGCTCTGACTGGGTGTCCGAGGTATTTCTGAAGCACTCTCCTCCATCTGGACGCTCTGAAACCGTTCCTGGTTTCCTGGACTCAAAGTACTTCCTTTGTAGTAACTGTAGACATAAACGTGGTCGTTTCCCACCGGAGCACTCGTCGGTGAGGTGGGAACTCCAGAAAGCGTTGTGTGATACCCTGGATTAGTAGCAGACATGTCGACGTTGTCAGGAAGGCTGTCCGCCGTCAAACCCAAGCCTTTTTCAACCTCTGCTTCGTTCACATCTTTTGCTGGAAAACCGTGACGGCCGTTTTTCTCTTTTTGTGAATGTCGAACCGGAGGCGAGTCGGTGGTGGACACGGGCAGAAGATAATCCTCAGAGAGAAGGTCTTCCAAGCCCACGGAATCCTCGTCTCCACTGTCCTCCGTGGGGTCTAGGTTCCTCGCTTCCGGGGTTCCCACGGTTGCGTTGGGAGCCGTTGGCTCCGCATCCTGTGGAGTACCAAACACGCCCTCCGCACCGTTTCCATCGCTTTCAAAGTCATCCGACAAGTCTTCGTGGAAGTTGATGAAGTTATAATCATAGTAAAAATCGTCAACCCGAACGCTGCTTTCAGGAGAGCGGTCGATACCTTCGATGTTATTGTGGTAGTGGAAATCTCCGGCGGTATCGGCGGCGCTGCCAGGCGTTGGCTGCGCCCGGGTGGAGCTGTGTCTGGGAGCAGCTTTCATCTCCGGGATGGAGTTGATTTCATTGCTGGACCAGCCGCTCCCCGACCACTCCGGTCCAAATTGATCCTCCTCTGGTGGACAGTCTTGGATGGAGCAGGCGCTGACCGCGGGGGGCTTCTTTTGGGGGTCACAGTCAATGCCCGTGTTTCTGGAGCAGCTGATGTTCCGGCGACGAACGCCACCTCCGCAGGTCAGCGAGCACTGCTCAGACGAGAAGACACAACCAAAAAGGGAGATGTTTCCTTGAAATCTGGGACTGAATTTGGAAATCGAGCGCTCATAGCGCTGCTCCAGACTGACCTTCGACCAGTTGCCAGCAGTCCAGTCGGCAGGGCAGACGATGTGTGTGTTGCAGGTGGACAGCGAGGTGGGTTTGGGCACATGTTCACACTCGCTGGATGGCCGAGCCTTCTGCTCGTCCACGCTCACCGCCTGAACGCAGAGGACGGTCCTCCTAGTCTGGCCTGAGCTCCCGCAGCTCGCCGAGCACTTGTGCCACTCTCCAACCCACCACCTAGCACCAGTGGGCAGAAAATGATGAAAGTGAATGCCCTCCCACTTGTCAAAAACATTACAACAGAGGACATTTGAGCTGGTGTTTTCACAAGTACATCAAATAGTTGGGAATGTGTTAAGAAAAATAATCCAGAGACGTAGGAATCCAGAGTCAGCCTTCATCATGTTTTATAAAAAAATATTATTCTCATGGTGCCGGTCAGAATAAATATTTCAGCGACCCCAGGAATGCTGGAGAGAGACGCGGAGGTCAAATTCTGGATGGCTGGCAGGAACCAATTCAACAGAGAGAGCAATTACTGAGAGGGCAGAGCAATAAATATGACAAATAACGCCTGAATTAGTCATAGAATTTTAAAAAACCACACAGAAAAAGCAGGACACCTTTTGTGAATATGAGCTGACAATCTGACCGTGCATATCTGGATGTGGAATCAGTTGCAAAAAAAAACGACAGAGGAAAGAGCAGTGGGCAGACCTGCGAAGGAGGGGTTGATGATCACATAAATGGATTAAAAAAACAGGAAGGCAATGTGTCAACCAAGGACACAGAAGAGGCTTCAGCTGGCAAATTGGCACGGGGAATTAAAAAAAAAAGAAACGCTCACAGAACATAATCTGATTTAGGCACAAGACAAACGTCCGTGCAGAGATGCTGTCGAGGGAATGTCCTCCATGACAAAAAAACAAACAACATCTGCTCCCCAAAGACAAAAAGTAAATCTGCATAAATCAAATCTGCTACTGCTGGCAAATTTCTTTGCTTCCTTTCATTTGATTTTAACAAAAAGTCAAAAAAAGACCCGAACTGCGATAACAGAATCACAGAGTTTGGGCGGCGCTCACAGCGCAGTCATCCAGAGACTCACACAGCTGGACAGGGATCCCTCCGACAGCTGGTCTGGTTGTCATTAGGCCGGGTCGAAGGGTCGCACCAGTGCTCCTCCACTATCCCCATCATCCTTTCCACACAGTGAACAATCTGCCTCTGAACGCCTGGAGGGGCAGAGAAACGGCAGGGAAACGGCTCAGACGTGCTCAGACCGGCTGTGGGACGACGGAAAGACAGATTTATGCAGCAAGGCGAATTTGGAGACACCAGACAGCAAATCACTAAACGTCATGTGGAAGATTTGGTTTCCGAGGCTGAGGCAGATTGGTTGGAGGTGATTTTCCCCCCCGTTAGAGAAGGAGACGCCCCTCACCTCTGCTTTCTGCTCTGCTGCTGGGAGCCAGAGTCAGTGACTGAGAGCTCATTTACACCTTCAGGGTCACCGCTGAACAAGCAAACCTGCTTGATTACAAGCCAGGCAGACCAAAGGAGTCTGTTTTTGACAAAAACAAGCCGCCACTCAACAGGTATTATGAAGTAATAAAGTCACTTATCGCAGCAGACTGATTGGATGAAGTATGAGAAGAAAAGGCTGCAATTAAACTTCAAGTCTGCTCAGGCAGAACGCTTCCCTTTAGGAATATGTGTACATTCAATAATGCAAATTATATTTCCACTAATTAAAACCTTTGATATATTGATGTTATGGAAAACCTTTAGGCTAAATGAAAGTTATGTGAGCCCAGCCTAGCGCTGCTTCCCCTTCTCCCTAATGAGCTTGTCTAATTTCTCTCTGCAGCTAAATAGTTGTGTAAACATCCAGCGACGTATTCACATTTGTGAGCTGCGTGGCTGAATTTCCCAAAGGTTTAATGCAGCGTTAACGTGGTTATTACACAGGGAAGAAAAATAGCTGGGGTAAAAGATGACTAGCAACAACAGCGGTCCCCTCGTCTGCTTTATTAGAAACGGATAAAAGACATTGTCTCTCAAGGTGACCGAAAGTGTTTCAACAACGTCAAGCGTTGTGGCTCCGCCTACAACATTTGTGTTTCGTTGTGCATTGTAGCTGTGCAGATTTGACTCTTGACTTCTTGACTTGTTCTGTCTGTGTGAGACTTACGGTTCCTTCTGACGTGCGTCAAAACCAACATCCATAAGAACTCACGACAAAAGAAACGAATGTTTCTGAAATACTTGCTCTGGGTCATGGATGACAACAAAGCGTTGTTTCGAAGGCCTCTGCCCAAGTGTCCTTGGGCAGATTGCTTGAGCAAACTCTGGACCTGCTTCTGTTAGCAGTGCAGAGAAACACGATTAAGAGAAAACGCAACAGTAACAAGCGGAGGGGGACTCGTGCCTCTGAAATCCGCTGGATGTCTGATGGCCGTCATTTACCACAGAAGCGCCGAAGCCTTTGAGCAAGAGACATTCGGGGCACCGCAGAATTGTTCTGATGAAAGCAACAAAATGTTCTTTCTGCTCTCTGTCTGGAGCTTATTTATGGCTGCAAAACAAAATAGTTAGTACTCGACAACCAAAGAAGTGTGGAAGGGACACACGGCATGGCTAACAAAGACCAGGCAAGGGAAAAATTGTGAGTTATCATCAAAGCTTTCAAAGAAAATTGCTTCTTTCATCTTTGGAAAGAAAACTGGGGTGAGTTTTTGACACGGAGGTGAGATTTGACAGCCTTCCCCATCTGCAAAGGCTTGGATTTTCCCTTTGAGACTAAATTGTGTTTTTGTTATCGGAAACCTGATAAAGGGATCATTTAAATTTTTTTACTATCTCTTTGAATATGCTAAGGAATGCGTGGACTTTTTAGTGCTAACAGAAAAAAATGAAAATTCTCTTTGGTGGCCAGACGACTGCAGGCTTTCTTTATAACCTGTTTCTTGGAAATCAAACATCAAAAGGAGCAAATACGGTATTTCTGATTCCACGGCAGCCCGGCAGGGTGAAGATGAGGCTCCTACCTGCTCCACAGGTAACGCTGCACTCAGCCCAGGAGCCAAACTTCCAGAAGAAGCTCGATGCAGTGAGGTTGTTGTTGTCTGAGGTATTGCGATTGATTGTGTACTCGTAGCGCACGCCTGGATTCGGCTCCTGGAAAAGGAGCTGGAGCGCAGAGAGCAAACGTGGTTAAAGTTTACCGAGGTTTTTTGTTGAAATTCTGAGAAAACAAGGCCAAACACGTTTATCTTCGGGTCTTACTTGAATCCAGAGCGGTTCGGTGGTGGGCCCCGGAGACGTCAGGTTCTCCAGGTGGCCTGTCCTCTCGTAGGTGAAGACTGCCCCTGCTGCCTTGTAGTCACCGTTCCACTGGATCGTCCAGCCCCCGTTCAGAAAGTATTTGTTGGGGTTGTCGCTCCGGAGAGCCAAGAAATTTCCAGCTTCGGCCACTTCCTGGATACGGATCTCCCTGGCCCCCTCGGGGATCAGTCCAATGTCAACGTATCCTGAAAAGAGGAAAACCGAGTCTGCTGATCCTCTCCTAAAACTGATTCGTATTACTTCATTCGCTGGTGTTAGAAGCTCCAAACGGTTTCCTAAAGACCACATTTTAAAAGCCTTTTTGATTATGTCATTCATGTTATTAAATTTATTTCAGAGTTCCTAAGCGAGAAAAAATAAACATGGGAAAAGCAGTCAGGCACATACCGAGTCCTTCGCTCTCCTCGAAGGTTCTCCTCACCGTCGCACAGGTGGAGCCGTCACCCTTACAAACGCCGCATCCTGTCTTCGACGGCGCTGGACTCCACCACGTAGTCGCAGCCGACCTTCTGCAACACGCACACAGGACAGCAGGATCCCACAATGAATGCGAAGACAGATTACAGGCGCTGCACGGAGGGAAAAGATGCGCGCGCTGCGGCTCCCGCCTGGGCTAATTAAAGAAAAACAAGCTGCAGCAGCACAGGAGACCCCGTCAGGCACCGGGTGATGACCCCTGAGAGGTGAAGTGGAAAACACTCATTAGACAACAGAACATCTGGTCCTCTAAGATGTCCAGATACCCAGTTCGGACTGTGCTGGAGCACAGCTTCAGGGTCCAGGGGAGTCCAGGGCTTCTATTTTGAGCTATTTCTGGCAGCAAAGGTGGAACCAACATCACATTTGCTCAAAAAGTTATGCCTGATATTTCCAACAGTGATATTACTGGAATTCATTTAATTTTTTCCAAAAGGTTCTTTTCTTCGGCTGTCAATTTCAGACATTTGAGTAAAAAGGTTTGGGATTTTAATCTGTCGTTTCTTTGACTTTTTTTTTTCTATTGTATAGAAAATAAAATAAATGTAATAACTGTTGATAGCCTTCAGAACACACACAAAAAAAATAAATATAACAAAAATGTCACAAAATGTCATGAAATCAGAGCCCTGGAGTCGGTCATTGTGGTCCACTCAGTATCCAGACGCTGTTTTTTTCCTTCAATCAGTGGCTGGCATTTTCGCCCAGAGTGATAGGTAGGAGCAGAGCGATAACAGCCACAACAAGCTCATTTTCATGCAGAATGTCAAATGTGCTCAGCTCGCCTGAAGAGACAACAAACCAGGATCAACTGAACCTACTGTGCATTTTAATAACAAACAAAATGAAGGAGAAACATAAGTCAGGCAGCAGCAATCACGCCGAGACCAGCAGGTCGGGTAATGATGCTGAAGCACGTGTGTGTGTGTGTGTGTGTGTGTGTGTGTGGATGAGGATCTAAAAATGGATACCTTACAGATGCCGTTGATGCACATATCTCTGCTTTTGTTGCCCTCGTAGCACGGCGTCCGTCGGTGACGCGCGTCGCGCATCTTTTCGGAGAAGTTTTCATTCAGGGGGCGGCAGTGCAGCTCACAGGGGCCGGCTGAGGGGATTTTAGGCCCAAACGGGGTCAGAAACATCCATTAGCATCAGAGCCATTCGTTCATCAGCGGCCTCAAAGCCCCGTTTGGCCTGCTCACCTCTGTTGAAGACGGCTTCCCACTGGTAGAACTTGCCCTTGTAGGGCAGCGCGTTGAAGTGGCTGCACTGCACGTGTCTGAAGGTGGGCTCCTCCTGACCGCACGCGGGGATGCTGCAGACTTTATATCTGCGGCGCTCTCCCAGACAATACTTCCCTCTGTGCTTTGGGCTGCGGGTTAAAAGTAAGAAAAGGAGAACGCTGAGCTCTAGCTCTGAAGTGAGCTCTTGTCTTCTTTCGCGTCAGTTTGGTTTTAGGTTGTTCGTTTTTTGCTTTAATCTGCTCACAATCGGATCTCATAACTACGACCTTTTTACTATTGACTCAGTGACTCATTTTAAATTTATAATTTTAACGATGAAAATTTAAATTTCAGCACTTATATGAAAGTTTGTTGTGGCAAAATGCTTTTATCCACCTGAGACTGCTACAAGTTATTTAAAAATATATATATATTAATATAAAAAAAAAAGTCATGAAAGGCTACATAACAGTTTTTAATGCGCCGACTCAGGGAGCCAGAGGTGGAAAAATGTGTGAATGAAGTTATTATCAGATGGACCTGCACCTATCGACGTTTATCTTCACCTCTGTCCTCAGGCTTATCTTAATAGGGACAGACACGGGCAAAAGCTAACATTTGAAATCTGCAATTTATCAGCAAATTAAACCCTGAATAGTTATTGAAAAACGTAGTTTAAAAAAAAAGCACAAAACATTCAAATCATCACGCTAATTGTGTGCTTACACTGGGTTATCACAGTCTCTGTGGGCCCGCTGGACCCCGGCGCCACACGTCCTGGAACAGGTGGACCACTCGCTCCAGGATCCCCAGCCTCCGTGGACGATGGCAGGCTGGTGCCCGACGGCCACACACTCGCCCCCGAAACACCACTGGTGATTACACAGCAGGACCAGTCACCAAACCAGTGACATCAGTGTCCACCTCTGAGCGCCCAGACAAAACATCCCCCGGACCAGAACACATCCCAGTCAGCTGGGATTTAGCATCCCTCCTGAAGCCACAATTTAATCTGTTATTACAGCGATTATTAACTTCTTTTTTAAAATACTCTGATCTTCTGATGCAGCGACATCCATGATGATAAAGTTTCTCACGCCAGGCCAATGCTCCCAAAAAAACATTTTAATTAGTGTTTTCTTTCACTGTTTGTTGCGTAAATATTTTGATAAATAGCCGATAAAAGCTAATGTGCTGATGTGTTTCAGCGCTCTAATGGCACTGACGCAGTTATCAGGAAGGACCTGTTTTCATCACAGCCTGCATCTTTATCAACACCCAGAGAAGAAAGCTCACCTTGTCCTCGCCACAACTCGTTCCGTCCACGGCGCCGTCCAGCTTTGAGTGGCAGGTGGTGCCCACCGTGCACCACAGGGTGCTGCATACGTTCTAGAGAAGAGCAGAACCCCCAGGCATTATTCTCAGGTCGTGCGCACTTGTACACGAGCCAAATGTGCACGTGTTTCTCATGAAAAGCAACTCCACATATGGACGTGTTGCCTAAACTCCTTCTAGTGAAAAACAAAACGTGGGATGCGAGGGGACAACGGAAGGTCGGATTTAGCTCTGTTGAAGCGACTGTTCTTCTATCGTTTCTGACATTTGTTACTTTTGGTGACAACCGAACCCCCAAACCTCCGACATCACGGCGGTGCCATCTTTGGGGGTCAAGTGGGAAGGTGGGGGTGGGGAGGAATAGCTTACAGCTGACTGAGTGAGCGCCATTTTTATGTCTGCTTCCTGTTTTCTTTTGATGTGTATGACGTCAGGCCTTAGATTAGAGACTTTAACCTCACGTGTTCCCTTGAACGAGTCTGTGTCCTGGCTGAACAGACAGACAGACAGACAGACGGAGTTTCTGGCAGGTCTGATAAAACCTAAAACTTGCCAAAGTTGTCAGAGAGTGAATGAAAAGTGCTGTATAAATACAGCCCACTCATTAACAAAATCATGGCAAAATCATTATTTATTTATTTTCTGCCTTGAATGAATGTAAAAACATTACTTTTAATGAAAATGCAACTTGCTACAGTGCCTCTCTCTTTGTTATTTGGATTTTAATGAAATTTGCATGAGACTTTTTTGATAGAAACGTGTGGAGGAGGAGAAATGGAGGTGGGCTGGACATGAAGAAAACATCTTTTCCCACAGCTGACTTGATCTTTCAGACAGAGAACTGGAAAAACATCATTTAGAGGCAACAGAAAACACCCACACGTTATTAAAGAAACACAATGCAGCCCGACCACAAGCGTTTGTTTGACTGAGAAGTTGAAGAATAAAGCGAACCCTGATTATACAAACTCATCACAGACTAAATGAAAATACACTGTTATTGTTGCTTCTCCCGCTACATTTGTCTGGACGTTAACTAGGACACTCAACTCTGCACCATTTGTTGTTTTGCAGGTGTGTTTAGTTAAGATTAACTCTGGCTACAAAATATTTATCTTGGAGGTTTTATAGTTTAGCCTGCAGGGATTTCAGAGAAGCTTTGAGTGGAACAGAAATCGGAGGGCTTGTGGAGGTGTACTCGTGCAGGACACAGCCAAAGGTGACATTTACTGCCCTGAAAGAAGGCAGGATTCACTTCTGGGGCTTCTAAATCTGTAGAACCGCTGCTGTTTTTCCATCTGGGGCTGCTTATAAAACCAGCACATGTGGAATCAAACCATGTTTACAGGGACACTATTTCGCATTGTGTGTGTGTGTGTGTGTGTGTGTGTGGTGTGTGATGTGTGTGTGTGACGTGTGTGGTCCTTTCCCATTCTAATTGCTCTGGCTTCTCCTTCCACGTCTTATATCTGCCCCCATCTGCTCGTTAATCCTCCTTCACCCAGCTGCTGTAATTGCCTCCTGTCACGTCTGACCTGCGCTAGCACCACCAGCTACACCGGGAGAGTCAGGATTTGGCTTCTGAGGAAAGTTTCCTTCCCAGCTCAAGGATGGACGGACGTGGGTGGGGGCGGGGTGTTACTGCAGCGCTGCTTGCAGATACATTACTGGATCCTGAAAGCAGTGGGAGGTTAGAAAAACACGCTCAGAGCCCGGAAGGCTGAAAATTCCATCAAATATGAGACATCAGCAGAGGTCTGAACCTGAAGACGACTCTTGGAGAAAGAAAAAAAAAGGCTGTTGAGTCTGCTTCTGCTGCTCTTCCACTCTGACAGTTAGTGTGCAGCTTCTTTTTCTGGAGCTGCATGCAAAGAGGCCGACCCACTGAAACACAGTTCCAGCGTCTGTTCACTCTGAGGCACCACCGGAGGAGTTGCTTGGGAACATGGATGCTCGGCGGTAGTAGTATTATTATTAGCCACCGGAACCAGTAGTAAAAGATCTAAATTTGATGGAATTATTTCAATCATACGCTCACTCAAATGCTGCAATCAAATATTGGGAAATGGAAGCAGGCGGCCACTCCATACCCAACCGTTCCTGCCTTCAAACGCGAGATAATTACCAGTAGTTCTTTAAAAAGCCTCCTTTTAGCAAACATCAAGGCAAAACAGGGAGTTTTGATGTGCAAAATAATGACAGGCGCTGTGGAGTTCCCCTGGTGCTAAGAGGGACCTGATGTCTTTTATCACCTCTGCAACACACCAAATAAAACAAAGTCATCGAAAAAATCCCCACTAAGACGTTCCTGTAATTCTTAATTAGCTAATCTGGACTGGTTGCTCTGTCCTTTACATTAATTATGAAAAAAAGAAACGGTCTCTTTGGCAACCTTTGAAACCGTCCTTTTTCATTTTTCCACCTTTTTCTGATGCCGGCTGAAACTCCTCCGTGTGCAGCCTCCGTTATTACAGCTGCGAGCGGCCAGAGCTGACAGGAGTAAAACGTGGCTGAGAGGACGAGTCCAAATCAGCCTGAAAGCTCAAATGGTGCAAAGCCGCCAGATTATTAGGGATGAAGCCAGGAGGGCCGACGACATCACAGCCTCACCGAACGGAGACATGAAAGCAGTTCCTGCTGCCGCACAGCTTTAATCAGAGTCCAGTCCACACACACACACACACACACACACACACACACACACACACACACACACACAGTAATATAGTCTCCAATCTACTGCAACTGTCTATTTCTGGACTGAAGCACAGACCATCATAAACCGCCACCACTGTTCGGTCCCTTAGGTGCAATATTAAGCGCTATCCTAAAAAGGATCCCCTGGATCTGTCGAGCTGAAGTGGCCATCGATTATTCTGAGCCTCTTTATGACAGTCAACGTCGATAATGATTGAAGGCGCAGCAGCCGTGCAAACGGCGCTGCAGGAAATGAGTTCATATTCAAGGTTACAGGCTGCGCGCGCTGCATATTGATTGAGATAATGGATTCAAGGGTTCATCGTTTCATGCTTAGGGCCAGCAGGTCTCACAATAATGTGGCTGTAATGATGAGATCATCACACCTCAGGACAAAATGTCCAGATTGGGAAAAGTGCTTGTGTGGAAAAAGACATTTTTGGGGTGCAAAAACAGAATGTCGAGAGGAGCTCAGAGGAAGGAGGAGGGAAACGGCCGCGCCCTTACATCCACGTCGTCGCAGAGTCGGGACCTGGAGCCGTACTGCAGCCGACACTGATGCACCGCGCTGTACAGAACGCCAGGAAGCACCCAGTGCCCAGATTGCTTGTTCTTCACCGGGGCGTCGTCAAGGCACCAGCCCCAGCCGCGGCTGTGAGGAAGAGGAGGAGGTGGGGGGGGGACAATGCAAAGTGTTACTGTGAATAAAAGAAAAACTGTGCACAGATTTTCTGAAGGCGTGGATGGAAGAAAAGTAAAGGTTTCATTCACTGAGGAGGCTTCAGTCAGGAGCCGGGTTCATTTGGCGGCTGCACCTGCTCATTTTTAATTCCCAGACTGGGAAGATTTCAGAAAAGCAGGGAGGACGACAGCCTGGGTCTAATTTGCTGCATATCCGATAGAAGCCTCCAGTCTGGAGCCGAGCACACGTGTGATATATTCACCAGGAACGCAGGCCATAATAATAGTGTGCAACGTTCCTTTCACTGTAGGAGCATCATCCTTGAGAAGACTAGAGCGCTCTTTCCAGTTTATTGAAAGCTCTTCTATGTTAGGGTCAGTAATCTGATTTTGAATTCTCTTTAAATTAAAAATATGTTCCTTTTTATTATGACATTCAAGGAAACTGCAGTGGATCAAAAACAGCTGCAGCTAGGCTGGCGCCTCATAAAGAACAACAACAGCCTTTATTTTCAGTGTGATGAAGCGATGGCGTGCACATTGATGTGCACTGATTGTCCCCATCAGGGTCGTCATTAGAGCCTGACTGACTTGTGTCATGTTCCAACACGCACACAGCCAGCGTGGTTAATTATCATTAGGGATTATTAGGTGCTTCGATGCCTCTAAAAATTAAACGCATCGTAAATTAAATTGTTTTTACTAAACTGTTGTTCTTTTTTCAGGCTCGGATTGTAAAATTACAGATAGTGTATGTCTGCAGTGAAAACCCAATTACCCAGCCTCTCCTCATCATCCCTATAAAAATGAATGTCCGCCGTTGTCACACGCTTGCTAATGGCAGCAGAGGCCATTTGCTTCCCGCTTGCTTGCGTCCTCCCAGGAACGTACGCAGCAGCTAATCCCGCTGGCAGTCGTCAACACTGACCATGTTTATGTTAATTGGAAACGTTTACCAGCCTTGCTTTTCCGCTGAAGCCAGACCCAGACTGCGCTGCTCCTGGTAAATGGATTTTTGATAGCTGATGTCAGATTTGCGGACAGCGTGGTCGTCGTGGTAACTAAGCCAGCTGGTCTGTCACATCGACCCTGACTGAAAAAGATGCCGGTGCAGGTTGGACGCTGCTGGAGGTGTAAACATGAGACGAGGCCCCTCGCCAGCACGGCAGCAATTAAACTGTTCTCCGTCACTGCCTCTGGACTAAAGACGGAGCGTAATTACGTTCCTCTGGAGCCTCCGTCCACGGCAGCTTCCCTGGGAAGGTTTATGGACATTAATGAGCTGCTGCCTTCTGAAGGTGGAGCCCTGTTTGTCTTTTGCTCACAGGTCCGCTGGGGACAGCAGGAGTGGACAAGGTCTGCAGGGGATTCCCGAAGAGAGGTGGGAAAGCGATAAACTAGAGAAGAGGAGGAGCAGGTGGACTCAGAGGAAGGTGCTTGATACTGGGATTCAGGATTGGATGATGGGCCACCAGGGGGAATACAAGTCCTTGTGAGGACAGCGAGGCTGACGTTCCTCGGAATTAAAAGTTGGCCTAACTTAGATACAAATATGTGTTTGTTTGTTTGTTTGTTTGAACCTCAAGTTAGACCTTTTGGGTCTTGGTATCATCTAGATTCTGCCTCCAAAGTGAAGGAATCAAATTCTCCGAATAGATAGAACCACAGCTCACGGTCACATGACCGCAGCTGTGACGTTGTACGGGTGGAGGCAGGGGCACCACAGGGTCCTCCGCCGTCCACTGATGACTGGAGCAGGAGGAATAGTGACGCTGAGACTTCTGCTCAGGCTGAGAGTGGCCAGAGTAAGCGGATCTGACAGCAGAGAGAACCTCTGCAGACGGCCTCTGACTGCGCCTGAATATTAAAACCCAAGTTTGTCTCTGTTTATATTCATGACCACAAAGCGTTTGTCTGGACAAGCAGCAAATCCCAGAGGTTAACTCCAACCAGAGGTTTTGGAAGGTTTTGGGAAGGCAACTTCTGCCTGTACGGTAGAAACGCCCACAAGTGTAAATGTGTCCCCAGCAGCGAGGACAAGACGCTGCAGAGCAGTCGAGCGGCTAAAACACCCACTAAGGGAAATGCCTGGAGCTGGAAACTGGAGCAGCCATTGTCCACTTTTCCAGACCTTCAGGACGCTGCGCGATCCTCAGATGGGCAGGACAGACAGGCTGATGAGGACAGACGGCCTGGGACTCTGTCTGCTGCTCTGCTTTTTGGACACAAGCGGGAGATTCCTCCCAGTTCTCAAAAGTCTTGTTTTTGCCAGTTGAAAATGAGACTTTGAGATCAAAGAATGAAGCAACAGTAGTTTGATAGTTGTCTGTCTGTGTGTGTGTGCGTGTGTGTGTGTGTGTGTGTGAGTGTCTCAGTGTCTCATGCGTGTGGAGGACACACTGTCGGCATTGTTCGGAGACGAGGGTGGTCGTCTGAATCAAAGGCTGCCAGACTTTTCATGCATCAGGACAGACGCAACGGAGAGTTGAGAAGAGTTCTCACAAGAGAAACTTTGTTTTTAGACATGAAACTTGAGCTCTTCTTCCTCATTATTAAATCCTAAATCCTGAAGTGTGTGGCTGCACAAAGCAGACCAATACGGATTTGGTTTTTACAGTTAGCCGAGCACGCTAACACGTCTGGTTCGGGTGTCGCGGAGCCGTCACTCACTCCAGGAAGCGGGTGATGTAGTCTCGGCTGCATCGCGACCACTTGGGCAGGGAGGTGCCGTACAGAAGCTGTGGAGACATGACGAAAGGTCGTTTCCCAACAGGTTCACAGTCATTACCGTTGCCATCATGCTGAATCCCAAAGCTGTGACATAAAAGAAGATCCCACATGTTCAGATTTAGCAGCATCTGGTGGAGAAAAACAAACTTTGACCTCCACTTAAAGCACAAGTCATAGTTATGGACAATCAGGTGATTCAAATTCAAAGGTTATTTAGGATTAAAAAGTGATTTAAATTCACTATATCAAAAACATTCCCGTGTAAATAATCAAATGGGGATTCTGTGCAGCTTATTTGGTGGAGCTCTTTTACTAGTTGGATCAGAATGTGAAGAAGTGTCTAAGAATAAAAATATGCTCTCAGAAGAAGGTCACAGTCGTCACTGACGGAGCTCTCAGAGAGGCAAAGTTTTATCCAGCCACTAGACCAACAAGGAAGGGATTCATCTCCTCGTTCCGCATCCTGGGTGTCTCTCCAGGCGCTGCTGTCTATGTTACATTAATTCAGTTTTAATATATTTTTTTTCCTTTTTCTGCCTTCAGAAAAGAAGACTTTGGCATTCACAAGCAACCGTGTCCATCGGGGAGCTACTGGAGCATAGCAGAGGTGCAGAAAGACCCTGGAAGAGCTGCCTAGCCATGACTGCAGGGCCAAGAGGAAGCATTGCTAAAGGTCAAAGGTCAGAGTCAACGGACCGCTTTAGCAATAGATGTAAGAATCCCCTATAAGTGGCAATATTGACAATTTTCCATAAGAAAAACACACTATTTGGTGCAGAAGTGCAATCAGCCTTGAAAACCTTCAGCACCTGAAATGCTGAACATTTCCTTCATTCTTCAGCCATCTGGAGTATGAATGAGCGCAGGCTTTCATAAGAGTAGTCATTATTCTTCTAACGTAACGCTCTTAGACGGTTTCAGTGTTAAGAATTAACTTATTTTATGGTTTATTTCTATTAGTCAGCAGGGTCACGGACAATAGCTTATACGTGAAGTCTTCCCACAATTTCCCACATTTGTAGGAAATGTAACATATTAGTGCAGTGAGTGGATGGTGTGTGTGTGTGCGTGTGTGTGCGTGTGCTAAAACGTACTTGTGTCCCAGCTCATGAGCCACAGTGAAGGCCACTGGCAGGCCCGTGTCCTCGCTGATGCTGCAGCTGCGATGGGCCTGGCACATGCCGGCCACATGAGACAGACCCAGAGTCTCGCAGGGCACGTTGACGGCTGCACAGATGTCCTTACTGCAAAAAAACAGGCGCCTTTTGGTCACAATGTCACCACAAAGACCCAAAACACCTTCAACTATCATCCTTATTTCTCTCCATTCATCTATTCATCCAGTTTAATTTGGACAGGATGTGTTTTTGACATTCAATATAGACTATAAAATCAATTAATTAAAACAAAACATAAATGGAGATGAAAATGAACCCTTGACTCTTGCTTTGTGTCTTTTCTTCCAGCGAAGCACACGTTGCTTAGGATGAAATGCATCTCCGGAATTAAAATCTAACATTCCGAGGTGGATTTTCTGTGCTCAAGAAATTTCTTCTGCGTTCAAAGGTCCACCATCAAGGCTTTTACCTTTGTCTGAATGCCTGTTTAAACACTGCAACAGCAAAAATAAAGACAGGAGACCTGTGGGCGTCAGACAGGAGACCTGTGGGCGACCTTCTTACCGGGTGAGCAGGACGGCGACGTCGTGGTGCAGAGGGTGATCATCTCCTTTCGTGTTCAGCTTCTTCTGCCATTTACAGAAGCTGAGCAAACTGTTGTCGGCGTGGTGTGTAATCTTCAAATCATCCTGCCCTCCGCATGCAACCAAAGCACACGCACGCACACACACACACACAAGGGCGGAAAAAGCTGACAGTTAATCACCCTCCTGCTGGCCAAGGAAAACCGTCGTTTCTCTAACAGGGAAAACGGTACAATTGAAATATTGACATCAATCAAGCAGCTCTGGGTGATGGAGTCAAATGAAACATTTCAGCCTGACTCCGACAATTTACAGCACACTTCTTCTGTCAGATGGATAAATGCATGCTTTGCCTCATGACTGTGTGTGTGTGTGTGTGTGTGTGTGTGTGTGTTTTGTTATTGCGGTTTTTTTTCACCTCATCCTTCTCCAGTAAGATGAGTCGAACAACCACAACATTGATTGCATTTCCAATACTAGCGTCTCCAAACAGACCTGCCACCTGAAAAAAAAAACACACAGCACAGAATATTAAACTAGAGGCTCTGCTGGAAATCACTATTCTCTCCTCATGACGCAAGCTAGAAGATAACAATTGTTACATTTTTTCTCTTATCCAAATGCATCCATAATTCAACCATCAAAGACATTACAGGCGGAAAAGACAGCCTTGATTGAGCCTTTTCGTTGTACCCTGGGTGCAATGACAATAAAGGACTTATCTATCTATCTATCTATCTGATGTGAACCAGAACATTCATCATAGCCAACACGTTTTATTTATTCAAAACTGTCGTTCTTTTGTGACCTGGGATCAAAAAACTACAAAGATTTTCATTTCGTGGGCTTTGCGGCACACGTGCCGACAGCAGCCGACCCCCGCTGGCTGCCTGATTCGCTTGTTTGTTGGCGTTGAGCACAAAGACATCAGCGTGACGGTGTCACAGCAGCAGACCCGCAGCTGCCGGGTCAGAACCGGAAGCTGTCCGTGACAGTGGCGGGGTGAAGCAGGTCGTTCGCCATCCGGAAGATTGGATCCGTCTTTAACCTACCGTCCTGCCCGGCCGAAAAACACGTATTTCACCACAGAGGAGCCTGCCAAGTTCTTTCTCTGGCCTCCCTCCGGCTAGCCGACGGCAGCACCGAGGGCTGGAGGGAGCCGAGGCCTTAAAAACTGGAATCCTCTTGATCTTCCACAAAGCCGACTTCAGAAACTTTTTTCAGGACAGAAAAGAGGCTGCGTTTTCCTCCTAATGAAGGAGCAGTCTCATCGCGGAGCTGGGGATGCGTTTGGAAGCGCCGCAGTGAAAGCCGAGGTAGGAGGTTCTTGTCATCTTAGGTGGCCGTATCAGCCCCCGCACTGGGATGCCGCCATTCTCTCTCTCTCTTTTTCTGACATCCTATTTCCACAGGGACCAGATGCCGACGGGCAGGAAGACGTTGGCTCTGCAGGCAGATAATTGTGGCTGTTGTTGCGGTTTGCTCCTTCCAGCCCGACCCAGTTCCTCCCGCTGGCAGACCTTCCCAGCATCAGCTCGCAGCAGCCTCCTGCAATCGCGCTCCCTCTTTTTTCCCCGCTGTTTTGTTTTGTTTTGTTTGGAAGCTCAGGCATCTTTCTGTGCCATGCTAATTCCACACTCGCAGCCCATGTTGTGTGCGTTGTGTTCCAGCAGTTGTAGACGCGATCTCTTTTAGGAAAAAAAGGAGTGCAAAGCCTTCACCTCGGAGTTTCAGGGGCGGAGGTGGTGCTGCTGTAGTAACAACATGACTGGGCTGACGGATGACTAAAGCGGCTGTTTTTAGCCATTTTAAATGTAACATCACCCTGCTCCACGCCTGCACGCACAAATGTCTCCACTAACTGTTGGTCCAGGTCTGTAACATAACTGGACACTTGCGGTTGTCCGTGTGAACCATTTTGTTTCGTAACGTGACCGTAGTAAAGACAGCACAATAAATCACAGCAGGATACTCATGTGAAAGGAAGTTGGGGTCTATTTTTGTAAAAAAAAAAAAAAAAAAAAAGAGAAGCCAGCTCTGTTTTTGTGCTGAGATCAGCGTGTAAGCCCGGCTTGCTCGTTCCAGTAAACATGAAGCTCAAGCGCAGCCGACACGTCTAAGTGAGGCTGCTGCGAGACAATAGAGCAGCTGGCTGCTGAGGAAGATGATGCCATCGCTTATCACTCAGCCGCGGGCAGAAGCTGCTTCCTGGACGCTTCGCCAGGTTGTTTTTACAAACGGCAGCGATCTAGGCTTTTAAAGTTCAAAGGCGGGGCTTGAAGGACCCAGGAGAACCTGGGAGGATGTCAGGAATAATGGCTGCTTCCGGTGCCCTATTATTGTCGTCCAACCCGAGCTCCTCCATCAGCGGATTCCATTTGTCTTCTGATGGTGCCTTCAGGAGCCGCACGTGTGTGTTTGGACAGAGAAACCCTATAATAAGGAGCCGTTTATTTAACCCCTGATGTAGGAGCCACTAATTACACTGATCCTGAAAGGTCAAGAGTGGTGACGGGAGATGAGGGGAGATGAAGCAGACCTCAGCGCTTCCACTGGAGCATGGCCGACAACATCTTGTAAACACCAAAGACGCATTAAGCACCTCCTAAACCAGCAGCATGTTATGAGGTCTTTGAAATGTCACTTACAATGTTCATGACAGCCAGGATGTAGTTCTCCACAGAGTGACTCCCGTGATACTCCACCATTTTGGGGTCAGCCACCACCAGAGTTTCCACCCACTTCTCCTTGCTGACTGAGCGCTGCCGAATTCTCCTCCTCTTTCTCAGACGCCGCCGCTCCCACCGTTCCCGCTGTCTCTCAATGTCGGCGAGGCTGTGATGGGAATCTGGGATGAATGACAGAAATAGATGTTCCTGCGTTCGCCTTTCATCCTGTTCCTGCGCCAACACGGCTGCATCCGATAAAAGCCCCCACCCGTAAAAATAAACCACGCTAACACACGAAAGAAGTTGAGAAAAACACAGGAGGAATTGATTTAAACTAAAATAGAGGATTTTCGCTGAACACTAGCTGCCTCTTAACTGAGAGGATGGATGGAAAGCAAAGCGCCGTCTGGTGGTCGTGTTCGGAACAACAGCCAGGTGACAGAGCATCTTTGGACCTCATGACCCTTTGGGTCACCTAAGAGTTTCTGTTTCCAGATGTGCAGATGGACAACGCACATCTGGAGACAGAAACTCTTCCGCTAACCCAAACCCAGACTCCAGCCGGTGGGCGGAGTCTGGAGGACACGTTGACGAGGAACCTGGACAGGTACAAAAGAGGCTCACTTTGCTAGTACAGACACATTTCTTGGTCCCCACTGTGTCTCACACACACACACACACACACACACACTCTCGAGTTTGGTCTATTTGACTGTATGTGGTCTAGTTTATTCCGATTGTCAGATAATGAGGATAACTAAGTGGGGTCGTCGGCTCCATCCGGTTACAAGATGGTTACTGACGATCCTCACGTGACACATTCTCGTCTACCCTCGCTCTCATTAAAAGAACCAATTAAAAGTTGGCGGACAGATGTGCGGTTTTTAATTCCACCCAAGGACACTCAATACACTGAATAAAACCCGTCAAAATTGATATTGTCACCAGAAATGACCTCCACGTGTTGCACACTCAAACACGCCTGCCCCACGTCAACACGTGATGTGAGCCTTTCCACTCGTTCTCACGAGATCCTCCCGTCGCCGTCCGAGGTCGACTGAGCTCAGCCAGAATTGAAAGTAGCTGATTTATGGGCTCATAAAGTGGAATGATTTAATTCCTCTCATCTCTGCAGATCATTAACTGGAGGGAGAAAATTCCCAAGTTCCCAGCGACGGTGTTCACCACGTAATTACCAGACTAAGACCCCGGCACAGCGGGGACTACTTCCACAGGCCGAACCTCATTATCAGCCATCATGCAGTTCCAAGAAGCGAGCGTGTGTGTGTGTGTGTGTGTGTGTGTGTGTGTGTGTGTGTGTGTGTGTGTGTGTGTGTGTGTGTGTGTGTGTGTCCGTGCGTGTGTGTGTTTTTTACTTTTATTCCCACAGGTGCCATTTAGAGTCTGTTTCCCTGCGAGGGGCTGCAGGACGTGGGGCCCGGAGGGCGGGGCCGCGTGGCGCTTGTAGATGGCGTGGGCTTGAGGAGCGGAGCTCTGCAGGCTGGACTCCTCCAGAGGCTGGATGAAGAACTCCTCGCCGGACAGCCGGAACAAGCCTGTCTGAGGACATCACCGCCTGTTATTTGCCTGTTTGATCGTGTTTGTTTGTCTCACTTTGACCTTTGGAATATTTTGAATTGATATCATTAACGCTGCATTCAATATGATGAACAGACCTTTCAGCTGACGCATAGAAATTGGATCATTTTCTCATATCTACTGTAAATATTTTGGTTTTTAAATCATTCATTGACAAATACCAAATCAAATCAACACACAGCAGGGGTATATAACCTTCATTAAAAATATATAAGACTATTCCCTGTTAGCATGTGCATTTTTAAGGATTTGTCCAGCTATAATTGGTTGGTTGGAGACTCAACTCTTTTTCACTGCCACGTCAACGTCAATAAAAGTTCCAACTGCTCCTCACAAGGTAGCATCTAGGAGAACACGGGTTTTAATTTAAACAATTATTCTAAGCCGTTTTGGACGATTTTGGGGGTTTTTTTACGGTAGCAGGTTGCTCAGCAAACAGGCTGCGAAAGCCTCGTGTTTTTCCAACATGGAGGCGAAGCTGAAAGGATGCGTTCGGTGGCCACATATCAGTCACATTCTCTGAAATATGTTTCTAACAGCAGGACGTCGAAGATCTACACAGTGTGAGACAAACAGCATGAAAACAATCTGCAGGCCTCCCGCTCGCTCTCCACATCTGCATTCGCTTCACCTCCACCCGGAGAAACGCAACCCTCACAGAGCACAAAGATATATAATAAAGAACTAAATAAACCTCCGCGAGCGCTGGCTGGTTGCACCACCACGTTTCCACAATCTGGAGCAGAAGACCTTCTGTTGGTCCTCCAACCAGTCCCCAACTGGTCCTTCTGATGGTGTTTTTCCATCGCCACCAATCTGCAGGCCATGTGTGAAGACATCAGACCCGAGCAGCAGAGAGCGGCTCACATCGACCCACCAGGATCCTCCAGCAGAGCCAGAACCAGACAGAGGAACAGTCAAAGTTCTCCGTGATGTGTCTGGCAGATGTTGTGTCTGAGGGAGGGAGCCAACGTCCACCAAACAAACACCCGCAGATGTAGATTCAGAGCTGGTTTGGCTTATTTCTCTGAAACGTTTGGTTTTTACCCACAGACAATCCCCTGCCCCCCCCGTTTAACGCCACCCCCAACCACCCACCCACGCATGTGTTTATGAGTAACCCAGTCTGACGAGATGCTCCTACTGGGATCAGCGGACCTCGTCTGCATGTGCCAGCAGGAGTGATGTTATGCTGAAAGGCGTCTCACACACACTGAGAGCGGAGGGAGAGGGGTATACAGTAGACTTACTGGGGAACACCCGGGACACGTCCCACCCAGCCCTGGTGTCCTCCACAGAGGAGCTGGAGGAGCTGGCTGGGAAGAGCACGGTCCCTAGTGACAACTTTCTGCCCGAGTGAAGAACCAGAACTGTCACTTTGTGTACTGATCAGTGTTGAGGAACGGAAAGAGAACCAGGACAGATGGACTTGAGTCCCCACAGAAAGGACAACAATCATGGGGCACCTTCCGTTCCACAGGGAAGCACCAGAAGCCCGGTTGAGGAGAACCACATCAGGGCTGACAGATGGTCCTCAGGACTTAATCAGAGACAAAAGCGACGCCTTTCTTAGTTCAACCGCTAAGATGGAAAGACGGACAGAAGGACAGACAGACTTTAAACTGATCACTGCTGTTTGAGTTATCAGCTCAATCCAGACATCTAGCCTGTAGCTGAAAGCTAGCTGGCTAGCTAACGCTGACAGAATGGGACTGGGGCCGGAGGCTGCAGCTGTTACCGACCCCGTCATCGTTTGGACTCCTCATCTTCGCCTGCAGCTGCATTTTTAGGAGCAAACCATCTGAAATGAATTTGCTGCTGGTGTGAGCACAAAGGTTCTGTGTGGACCGACTACAAAACAGGAATAAAATGCAGGAATAAAATGACATTTGCTCTCTTGTCGCCTGGATCCTCGTCAGTCCGTCCGCATATCAACTAACCGTTTGCGCTGAATTCATCGAGCCCTTAGGCGTCGACTTCCTGCTGCTCATCGGAACAGCGGCGAAGGAAAAGAGACGTTGGCTTCGTTCATTTTCTCATCATGTTCTTTGAAACTCTGGAGGAATCTCAGGCACTCACCAGTCCATCACAGGCGCTAATGGCTGCTCGTCCTTTCACAGCCTCTTCATCCCACACTTCTCCTAAGAAGTGGCACCGGGAGGATGGCGCAGCGGCGCCGATCTGGGCCCCCTCCAGGCCACCGTACCTCCTCTCCGTCAGGAAGCCCGGAGCCAGCAGGCCAGCGTTGAGGGTGAGGTTGAAGCGCAGGCTCCGCCCGTTGTGCCACAAGCGGTAGAAAACCGGATCCGCGTCGGCCGACCTCCCCGCGGCCTCCCTGCGCTGGACGCGGCGAACGTGGTGAGACAGCAAGTTGGACAGGAAGCGACCTCTGGCATCCACTCGAGTGGGGTGAACCACATCATACTGGGGCAGATCCGGCAGCCGCCTCCCTGTTGGAAACCAGGGTGGGAGAGGAAGAGGGTTGAGGAAAGCATGGGAACGTGAGGCCGAGTGGCGCAATCCCGGGCAGAGCAGCCGCCAGCGGCGCTGGAACCTTCGCGCCCGACCACAGACCTCCCCCAAAAGGCCCCGTCGGCCATGTTTTCAGAACCGGACTCATTTCTTCTGGCTTCCGCCCTCGTTTGAAGAGACATTTGCACCTTTCAAAGAAGAAGTCAAACTTTGTTGCTTCATTGAGCTGCGTGAGAGGCGACATCTCCATCAGGCTGGTGTAGAAACAACAGCTGCTGCACAGAAACGTCTTCTTTTCTAAGGCGCTAACGTCCTTCGCCTCCAGATAATGTGCAAATGCTTCTGTCTGGCAATTTTGCCTTCACCCGCAGCCTAGCATACCTCAAACCTCCCCCGACAACAAACTGATGGCGCTTTTCAGCAGAGGAGGAGGGGAAGAGCGCGGGGAGGCCTGACCAACACCAGCACCAGCCCGGCCGCTGTCAGCACGCTGGAAAGGGAGCTAATCTGTGGCCTTGACGAGGGCGCTCCTCTTTAATTAGTGGGCCCTCGTGGGACTCTCTTCCCCCATCTGAAGGACTTTCTCCGCCCTGATCGCAGCTGTAGCATCCAAATGAAAGAATGCACGCTGCATTGTTGCCCCGTTACCAAATATCTGGTTGCACAGGCAGTTCACCAGGCTGGATGGAGGCACTCCGACTCCTCACATGGGAAAACTCCATAAACTGGGTTTCACCCTCAGCTGCACTGGGGAAATCAGATCTCATTAAATATGCGCTGCATCGTCTCTTCCGACCTTCACATAAACATGGTGTTTATGTTTGTAGGAACCAAGGATGCATCTTTTCCATCTGCATCTAGACCCTGGTGGCTTCTCCTAGACCGCAGTGGTTTGGAGAATTCACTCATTTACCAGCAGGAAAACAGCCCGGAGCTGTTTAGGTGGAGTCTGATGGGACAAAGGTCTGTCAGCGGTCATTCCTCACGGGTACTCGGGAACCTCCTGGTGTCCGAAGCCATTAGCGACGGCCTGGAATCGACGTGGAGCTTCGCCTACAGACGCCAGACAGGGTTTGTCTCTGGAGGACTCAGAGGTAACGATGTCTGTGGAGAACCTGGGAGGCTTTAACACCACAGCAAGAATCAAAGAGCAGCAAGCAGAGGTGCCGGGACCGGGTCCGGGGAGCTCCTTTATCGGCTTTAGAGTCATTAGCTGGTCCCGCTGAGGTCCGGGGTCAGCGACAGCGGCCCTGGGACCGAGTTCCCCCATTATCACTCCAGTCTGACCTCCAGAACCTGGTGTAACTGCTGTTGTCAGCTCTGCAAAGACCCAAACCAGCGAAAGAGCGACCCCCGCTGCTCCGCCGGAGCCCACTGACCTGGTTCTGGTTCTGGTTCTGGTGCCTGCAGCGCTCCGGACGCTCCGCGGGGCTCCAGGAGCAGCAGCAGCGCGCCGAGGAGCCGGATGGTGGAGGCTGGACGGCCGCGGTCCCGACGACTCATTTTATCAGGACGCTGTTTGGAATCTGAGGAGCATTTAACGTCTCTGTGACGCCGCGTCGACGCTCAGTTCAAACCGATCCCATCTGGTCTGGAGGCGCTTTTTGGAGCTTCGCGGCCACCGTGGACTCCAGCTCTGACAGCCCCAGCACCGCGCTGCTCCTAGGCCCGGCCACGGTGGGCCCCCGCGGGCCGCTCCAGCTCCACGGCCGGTCTCGAGTCTGTAGCTGTCGGCGTTTGCGTGGCTCCGTCCCCGCTGTCCCCCATCAGGCTGCAGCCGACAAGCAGCAGCAGCAGCTCCACAAGTTCCTCTGCGAACTTTCCAAGAGCCACCCCCACAGATGGGTGGACTCGGGACAATGGGGGCTATCTCCCAGGAGCGCTGGAGCTTAAAGGGGAATGTCCCACGGAGGAAAGGGACGCGGCTTCATTCAAACTGGCCGACGGGCTTCCAACTGGTGGTGTGTGTGTGTGTGTGTGTGTGTGTGTGTGTGTGTGTGTGTGTGTGTGTGTGTGTGTTGGGGGGTCCAGATTCATATATGTACCGGCTTGCACAGTGTGTGTGTGTGTATCAGATGTGTCCTTGGAGCTGGAAGCTGATGGTGTGAACAGGATCGATCTGTTGGGGGAAATAAATTTAAAAAACAGAGAAACTCGGCGTTTAAAGATAGACACGTGAAACAATAAATAAAAACAGCGATTTAGCGATGATATTTATATTTCAAAAATGTATACATTACACAAATGTTCCCTTTCAAACGGCCCGTTCTGAGCTGGTTGGTCCCGCTGCGCCCCCTAGCGGCGGTGGCGACACTGCCGCCTTCCAGGTCCGCAGGTGAAGCGACACAGAAGTCTGCTGCCGTGGAGGTTCTGTGACTAAAAGCGTGTCATTTCGTGGACTTACATCCACTTTGAACTTTGTGACTTGTTTCTGTATTTTGTTGATGCCAATCTGTGCGCCATGGGAACTGGCGCCAAAGCACCACGAGTTCGGTGTTCTCGCGGCTCGGAGCTCGTTTCCAGGAGTGGCGCGTCTCTTCCACGTCCCCTTCGACCAATCGCGGATCAGCACAGGACCGACCCACCAGCATAAAAGCGAGCGGCTCCTCATCCTGCGGAGGAGAGGGCTGAGGTCCTTCCACCTGACGCGCTCGGTGGTGGCCAGTGCGCACGCCTGTGCGTCAGCGCAGGTGCTGATCAGGTGATTAAAAATGGATCATCTGTTCAACCACAGCGGCGTAGCCTGGAATCTAAGCAACGAGAGTTTCAGCTTCGATGACATCGACGACGGCGCGGACGGCAGCTTCATCCTCAGGATTCTCATCTCCGTGGTCTACTCCATAGTTTGCGCCGTGGGTTTAGTTGGCAACCTGCTGGTGTTTTTCCTCATGAGACTGCGCCAGGGTCGAAAGAGGTCCACCATCAACATCTTCATCATCAATCTGGCCGTGACAGACTTTCAGTTCGTGCTCACGCTGCCCTTCTGGGCCGTGGACACCGCGCTGGACTTCAGCTGGCCCTTCGGAGACGCCATGTGCAAAATCATCCTGTCGGTCACGGTGATGAACATGTACGCCAGCGTCTTCTTCCTCACGGCCATGAGTGTGACCCGCTACCTGTCCGTCGCCTCCGCCCTGAAGAAAAAGTCCTGCAGGTCGCGGTGCGTAAAGTGGGTGTGCGCCGTGCTGTGGGTGGCCGCCACGGTGGCCACAGCTCCGACGGCGTTTTTCTCCACCGTAACTGTGGTGGCCGGAGAAAAACTCTGCCTGCTCAAGTTTCCGGAAGGCTACGACTGGCTGGCCATCTACCACATCCAGAAAATACTGGTCGCCTTCATCATCCCGATGCTCGTCGTGTCCGTCAACTACCTGCTGCTGCTGCGCTTCCTGCGGCTGAAGAGCATGAGCGGCAGCAACAGCAGACGGAGGTCCAGGGTCACCAAGTCCGTCGCAATCGTGGTCCTGTCCTTCTTCTTCTGCTGGATGCCCAACCAGGCCATCACCTTCTGGGGCGTCCTGGTCAAATTTAATGCCGTCAACTGGGACAAGTCCTACTACATGGTGCACACCTACGTGTTCCCCGTGACCGTGTGCCTGGCGCACGCAAACAGCTGCTTGAACCCGGTGCTGTACTGCCTGATGAGGCCGGAGATACGGAAGATGCTCAGCGGGCTGCTGTGGAGGGCCCCCGCGCCGTCCTCCCAGGCCGACTGCCCGACGCGCCTTTTTACGCACGGAGAAACGCAGAGAACGTGTCCGCTGCAGAACCCGGGGAAGGGGGAGTGCGTGATGGCTATCGTGGAACGGCAAGGTCTGCAGAGCTCCAGGGTTATTTCATACACCCGGTAACTTTTAGTTATGAACGCGCCCCCGACGTGGACCCTCAGAACCGGTGGACACAAAAGACGCGCGGCGGAGACGCGTTTGATCCAACAGCCGGAGCTCTCTTTTATGACTTGATTGGATGGAGGGATGGATGAATGGATGGATGGACACTGATAGCGCGCTAGAAGAGACAGAGGGACCCAATCTGGGACTTGTTTTTTCTCTAGAACCCATTACCAGGGACCTTTACGTGGCATTCAGACCGCTGTGTTCGACCGCGAAAGCCCTATTTTGGGAATAACGCTGTAAAATACCAACAGGTCATCACTTTATGTTGTGCACATCAATCAAATCTGCTGCTCGACGTGAGCTGTGTGATTACTTTCGTCGTTGCGTCAAAAATAAACAACTGAAACACGACCTTTGTGGCGCGTACAGCCTGTTCCTTCGTGTGCGTCCATCCGTCCGTCCAACCGGTAGCTCGCCGTGATCGTATAGCGGTCAGTACTCTGCGTTGTGGCCGCAGCAACCCCGGTTCGAATCCGGGTCACGGCAGGGACTCGTTTTTGGGCGTTGGCAGGTCGGAAATCACACTGGAAATAAGAGACGTCAGAAGATTTTAGAGCGCTGCCGAGGGACCTAAGAGCAAGGTTCCAGAGGAGGGAACGCTCCCAGGCTCTCCTTTAACGGTCACATATTTGTCTTTGGTGAAGATCCAACCATTTCCTCTCCCCTCATCTAATGTTTCAACATAGAGTTCTATAGAAATAAAGTTAAAATGTATCAAACCATGAGTGAATTTTTTCAGTTACCTCATTTTTAATGAAATATTTGCACTGATTTTGTTTTTTGGAAGGGTGGGAGGGCACGAACCCTCAGAATTATCCTTCCCCTTCAGGGCACTCGGGGACTTGGCCGACGTTCAGGTAACAGGTGGGACTCTTTGTTTGCAGATGGCAGCTGGACGTGGCTGAGCGGGGAGGACAGACGGACGCTCCAGCCTGGAGAATCCGGGTCTGGGGCAGCTCCGGTTACCTGCAGTGTTTCATCCTTCTGCTCTGATCAAATCAACAAACAAACACCCAAAAAACCCTAAGCATCTCAACAGTCGCATTTAAGTTACAAAGAAAAACCATTTAAAAAAATGTGAAAATACTGAAAATTATTCTAATAGAAAGTGTATAAAAAGTTACTTGACTATTTACAAAATTCAAGTTAATTTTGTACAAAGTAAAAGTGCATCAAATATTTAAAGGTTCTTTCCAGGATGGAAAAGCGAAAGGAGCAAGCATGAGAAACTTAAGCTGAACTTCGCAAATCTTCTTTGTACTTGAATTTAGCTCACTTTTATAAGTTATGAATATGCAGAAAAAAAAATGGCTTAAACATCAACTTTGACACCAATTGTACATGTGCGGCAGCTTCGGGGGGGAGAGGGGACATCACCCCTGAGGTTGTTCATACGTTTCAGGAATGACCATTAAAATTAAATAAATAGGGCTAGCGGGTGAGCGCAGCTTGAAATAGTCGCCTCAGAGGCTCATCGGCTCCGTTTGTTTGCCCAGAATGCGAGATCTCAAAGACCACAGAGAGGCCCTCGTGTTGCACCAGTGCAGGAGCGCTGGCTGCGTGCGTGCGTGCGTGCGTGTGTGTGTCAGTGCCGACTCTGGGAGGGAGGGTCAGGGTGGCGGCGTGGGACGGATCCAGTGCACTGAGCAGGGTCCGCTTCAGTGATGCTGTCGGTGGTGTGGGGGCCACAGCGGTGTTGGGCAGCAGGAGGGTGGGGGGGGTCAGTCCCTGAGTGTTGGGTCCCCTGTGGTGAGGGGGGCCCTCAGCCTGCGTTACCGCTCCTCTGCCACTTTCCCGTTGGCCGCCGGCTCGTTCTCGTCTCTCCGCTTGGTCCTCTGGAAAAAGCCGAGCTGGGAGGATGAGAAGGAAGGAGGACAGACAGAAGGATGGGAATTCAACCACAGCCACAGCATGAAACACAGAAGATCATCAGTGCGGGAACGTGCAATGATCCAATTAAATCCCACTTCTGCTTCTAATTTAAATGTGACCGTGTTTGACTGCTTCACTTTGAAAACGCTACACTGGTGTGTTGGTTAACTCTCAAACACTAGATGGCAGCAAAACCCCACAAGACGGACCGCTCCGAGCAAAAAGATAGACACATATGACATTTAAACTCTAAAACTCACTCAGAAAATATGTGTAGAGAGTTGAGAGTAGGTTTAGGTAATTATATAAAAGTGCAATTCCGTTTTTTTAATTTCAGTGTCTGACCTTCCAGAGAGCCAGACTGAGAAGGGCCAACAGCAAGAGTCCTCCCAGGGTGCTGCCAATGATGATCCAGGTGGGAACTCTCTGATCTCCTTCTTTTCTGATCTCCAAGATGATCTGTGGATGACACAAGGCTTCATTAGATTTAAGGGTACTTCAAATACTCCGAAATGTGTTGGGCTAAAAGCACAGTTATCATGAGAAGAGCAGGAAATGACCTCAGAGGCACTAGCGGAGGAAACGCTGAACAACGCTGACTAAAATGCTGTGATTTGTGATTCTACAGCAGAAATCTGCATGTACGGCTCTTCCACAAGTGTTTCTTAGAGTGGATTTCTAGTACGTCCCTTTCTGCCCTGCTGGTGTGTGAGCTTTAATACTGGCCAACAGATGGCAGCAACGACTAGTGCAGCACTTCTGAGTTTTACAAGATGTGCTGCAGGTCCTTTCGGTCCCTCGGCACCACACAGGGACGTGCACCAACGCTTAGCTGGGCTAGAGCCTGCTGATAATCAGATGTTCAGACCAGCTCCTGTGAAATTACACTAACAGATAAAAAACACCTGTGGCGCTAATGAGTCATGAGGTGAGAGGACATCTGGAAAGAGGATTAGCTGTGGTAGCTCACATGTCTGACGGGTCTCTCCTCGGGTAGAAACATGGGGCTGGAGGACGGGAGCTCCACTGATGCGCTAGCCACTAGCTGGAAGATCCTAAATTGGAGCTGAAGAGACAAAAAACCCCACAAAGGTTTAACAAGCGCTACCCTGAAGTCCTTGAAACAGCCAAATTCTCACTTTGGAGGTTTGACACTCACCGCATGCAAGTTTTCTACCCGCATCACTCCGCTAATCCTAACTGCAACTTCTCTGTGGGAGGCCACGTTGACGCGACACTGGAAGGGCAGATTCAGCGTGTCGACCTGATTCTGGGTAAAGGAAGCAGACATCAGCCGCTGGAGGAAGACTGGTCCAAAGCTAGGTTCCTACTTTACCGAGACGCGGGACAGCTCATCGGTCGCCATCCTGCTTGGAGCCGCGCGCTGAGGTGGTAAACAGTCGGTACCGTCCCGCTGAAGCGTGAGACGTAGCAGAGCGAAATACATGTTAGCGCGTTACAGAGCTGTTCATTCATAATCATGTGGGGGAGCTGTAATCTTTCCCAGGTGTAGGTTCTGTTAGAAGCAACGTTCAGCCTCGTTTCAACCTCCATCCATCAATGATTACATTCACTTGCGTTAAAGGATGAGACAAACAATTACTGATGTTTCTATATTTAAAAAATCATTCTGTATCAGTATGCAAAGACCTATCGGTGTACATCAGCATGCACAGTAGAATATGAGGAGTAGTCTAACCATTTTTGAGCAGATATAATGAGATAAAATGAAGAGTTAGGAAAATAAACTAAAAATTAGAATCAATCGTTTCACCATTTAGATACAAAGTTTAGAGACTCCACCTTGTCAATGTAGACGTCAGATATCTGAAGCAAACGGTTTCCATTTTTGGACATTTCTGGGATTTCAAGGTTCAGCTGCAGATCGCTGACTGGAAAGTAACCCAGGTTTTGAATCTGAGGCAAGAGGGAGTGAAACAGTCCTTTTTTATATCTTTAAACACAAAGTGCTGGTGAGCAATGAGAGCGGTCCGTGTTTTTACCTGAAAGGTGAGATTGAAGGGAGGACCGATAACTCCAGGCTCCTCCAAAGCCAGCTCAGACTTGATGTCATATCGAGACGGATGCGATTCCCTTTGGATGTGAAAGAATCCGTCACTTTGTTTCCATCATTTAAATCATTATTTGATCATTGTTTATTCACAACAAGCAGTTCTCCCAGAAACCGTCAAACCTGGTGAAGAGAAGATCTGCTTCATAATTCAAGGAGTAAAAGATTTCTTCAGAATTGTCAGCCGTGTTTGTCTCTTCGCCGTCACTGTTGACAGAAGGAGATAAATATTTACAAAATTAACGTCGCAACAGGGTAAATACTCATTGATTTTCGGTATTGGCTCCGTTTTTGCGCTGTTATTTTGGGATGTCGTGTTTTGTTCATTAGTATCAGTAACAAACAGGCCTGTTTCCATGTAAAGAGGAAAATACTGATGACTGTTGACAAACGTCACACCTGCTCGCCTTCCAGGTGAACCCTGACGTGATCCAGAACCCGGGCTCGACTGAACTCCAACTCCAGACGAAACAACACCTGGAGAGGGAACAACAGTAGAATCACCACGATATATATGATCAATAAAAATACCTCAATTTATAAGGCACCTCTAAAAAAGATGGTTATAAGCTGCTTGACGTTGTTAGCAACAGAAAAATACAGAGCAGGAATCTCTGGGATGATCATTTAGAAGAAAGCTGAATGAAAACAAATGCATAGAAGAATACCCCGACCCTCCGCTGTGTTGGAGTGGGATGGGATTAGGAAGGAAAGAACGTCAGCGGTTTAACAGGATGTCCCTGTGCCAAAACAGCCAAACATGCAAATCTAGACAGAGCATGAAGTTAGCCTTCCTCCCGTGGTGACTCTTTGTGCAGCAGCACGAAAGCTTTCTGCATAATTTAGGTCAAAAAGGACTGGAAAACTTGAGACAATAGCCCGCACTTAAGAAGCTGCTGCTTTCCTTCGGCTGAACGGAGGTTAGGGCAGATTCGGAAGCTCGCAGCTCTGCACCAGCACACGTCGGTCTGTGGCTGCAGTGAAATGACTGGGTACAAATCATTCAGAAATTTTTAAAGGGTGACCAAAGCCCTTTCGCTTCAGCTCTCAGAGAAAAAGAGAACAATATTTACGTTGCCTGGGGGACGCTTGTTGTTTATGGTAATGATGCGGTCAAGAGCTTAGGTCCTTTAATGACCTTTATGACTTCATTCCTCATGTACCAGTAAAGAAAGTGGGACAGACATCTGCTCAGACAACACTGGCTTTTGAAAAACCTGCATGCGGCCAAACTCGCTTTGATTTTCGCTGTGATGTACCATCAGTGTCATCCCTATCAAAGCTAATTCAAGCATCACCCTCTTTTAAAACGAAACTTCCCCCAGGAGAGAGCAGGGGGGTTGTAAATTTCACCGACATTAGAGGCCTGAAAGAAAAGACTCAGGCAGCAGGACTGCAATGTGAAAATAAGTAACAGATGAGGAAATACAAAGTAGCTGTTGCTACCTTTTGTTTAGCTGTACCAGGTTAAAGCAGAGGCACAACTTCTGTTGCACCATATTTGCTGTGGTCCATGCTGATGATCGCCTAACTCTGTCAAGATTTTTACATTTACCTTGAAAAATCTAGTCTAGAAAAAAGATCATATTTAAATCTGGATTTCAGGAATATACCCCCAAGTAAACCTGCACCGAAGCCACATGAGCACTAAGTAAAAGTGGTCTTTTATCGAAATCCATTGCTTCCTTGGAAATGTTTGGTGGGTCTTCTTTACCTCTTTTCCTCTTTTGTTGCTGTCGTTTTTTTCCCCACACACACATACATACATTACTTTACTTAGCTATGTCACAAGACTATTTCAGAATATTTTTAAACAAAAATGAAGCCCTGGAGGTTAGTCACTTCACGAGGAAACCGTATCCACACCATCAGCAGTCTGGAGTTTTACTTGTGGTTTTGCAGCATCAGTTCTAAAATTCATCATTTCCTCCTCAACAGCTGGAGCAGAGCAGCACAATCTCAGCAGGGCATTTTTGCCTGAGATCACTGGAGTAATGTTGAGTCTGAATCATCTGTAAAGTCCATTGTTCATACACATTACATGTACCTGTCCCTAAATCATTTTCTAGCTCCAATTCATTTATTACCGTATATAGGCAAATAGGGGACTTTTCTGTAAAGTCATCGATTTTGGAAACTAGAAGTGGAGCACTGCTTCATGCTGGAGAGGTGCTCTAAAAATACACAATCTGGAAATCCTTTCTGGATCAAATAAAATCCCTGACAGCGACGTACTGGCCGCTCGCCCTGAATGTCGTCCCTTTGTCCTGCATGGTGCACTGCTGTTAAAGGAAATAATTTTATTCATCTGGTTTATTATCATTATTCTGTTCTCATTTAAGTTTTATGGCTTGGGAGATCGGGTTTTACATCTGTTTACCAGCCGGTTTGAACTAATAACATATGCTGGGACAGCATTAGGAAGAATCCTCTAGAATTTGAAAATCCACAAAAATTAAAGCCTTAAAGATCTCACCTGACTTTTGGCCCTCATGAATGGAGCGCTGACGTTGCAGATCTTCTCATTCCTCAACTTGTTCTCAGTGTAACAGTCTATTTTGATATCAGAGGTGTCCTGTATAAGAATAACAATTATATTTAGGTACAGCTGGGGCGATATTTTTAAATTTATTGTTTTTATATTTGAAAAGAAGGTAAACAGCCTACTTTGACTATGAGGCTTGAGAAGCGGAGGTTAGGTGTGTAGGTGACATTGAGGCGAGCGCTGTAGGCATTTTCTCCTTTGTTCTCCAAGCGTGCGTCCACCACCATCCTCCTTCTGTCTCCCTCTATGACCCGCCATGAAGCCTCATTCCTTCCTTCACTTGGATGGCGGCAGAACACGCCATGAGCGTGTAGAGGCTGTGCACAAAACTGTCTGGAGGGCAGGGAGGGGTGAGATTTAAAAAGTGGGAGTGGGGTTAGGCATCATCTAAAACTTAATTGTCGTAACAAACACACGCGTGCTTGTGCCAAAAGCGTGAACCTACTTTCGAGTCATCAGGTCGGTCGTGCTCTGCAGAGCCAGGTCGGGCATGCAGCGTTCGTCCTCATCACAGCCGTTCCAAAAGGGCAGCTAGCCAAGTCCAAATGCATTGGTGAGAAAATCCAAGTTGAAATTCTTTCTCTGATGTTACTGGCATGCCCTCTCACCTCAGTTCTCGTTACAGTGGGCCAACTGTCATCTAGAACTGGTCCGTGTTCTGGGTCTTGGAGCCCCACTTGGACAACAAACACAATGGGCCTTGCATAGTCGGTGGTCTCCTGATCAAAACAATACATGCAAAAATATATATGAGCATGTTAGTAAGGTTTTATTTGAATAATAAGTCCCTCACCATGACATGGAAGTAGATGTGCTGGCACGTCTCCTCTCCAGGAAGCAGGGTCAGGTTTTGAGGCTGCAGCTTGATGGGGTTGTCCAGGACTGCCCGAGGACTGAACCGTCTTTCCGCAATGGACACATTATAATTGATGCCTGGAGGGCGATAGGAAATAAACCCAAATAAATAAATAAATAAAATGATATAAAGAAAAATATGTACACTCCTAACTGAATGACGAAGCAGCAATACAATTTCAGCTGAAATGGATGGATGGAATAATGGATTGATGTAATCAATGATTTCCCTTTAAATACATTTGTCCCTCCTTTCTTCAATGAGGTATTTAGTTGATGCAACCACTGCTGCTGACTAATCTACCACAGAACTCTCTGGTAAGTGACATCACTCCAGTGCAATGCAATATTTGCTCAACATTTGATGCATGTGTGACAAATCTCTGCCAGAATTCAAAGCCTCTGTTTTCAATAGTAAGTGGCTTCCAAGCCGCACAGACACGGCACATTTTCATGGCATGAAGAACAGTCGATTACGGCTGAATTTGTGTAGGAGCGTTGGGGTCATCATCACTGTGTGTGAGAAATGTCAAATCTAAACAAGTCAATGGAACAGATTACAGTTATTTATTTCACCAACCATAAAACAAAAGAATAGGGCCACCATAATTTATTCCTGGTTCCAGTTTGTGGCTGTATCACCCACTTGGCATTGGTGCAACATTTGTCATCATTATTTGACATCAATTTCCAAAAGCATGCTTTTTTTAAAAAATCCTTTTGTTTAAAGACAGTATTCTGTCATGGTGGAAATCAATATTTACTTTAACAAGATTCCCCTTGACTGCACCAAGAACATCTGCCATGCATTAGTAACCACACACAATGAAAAGCAAAACCAGTGTGTTGGTTACCAGTGCGAAAGACTTTGGGAAGGACACGAAAGTTCCACACGATCCCTGTCTGCTCTGTGTTGGCACAGCTAACAGTCTCAATAAATATGTCAAAAGGGCAAAGGTTAACTCCAAACACATGACTGTATATCTTCTTTGTCCCTTCAAACAGGTGGATTGCTGTTGGTAATGATGGTGAACTGCAGGAATAATGATTTATTGAGCTGTCAACACCAGAAACCTGTTCTAAACAACTGTTTTTACCCAGGCAAACAAACCGCAACCCGTACAACAGCTGGACTACCTTTCAACAAATGTATATTCTAAAGATTATCAGTTAAAGATCTTAGGCAATCCAGAGGTTTGACGCTGCACCTGGCTGTAAAAACACCCCTTTGTCTTCCTTGAAAGGTCAGTTTCAAAGTAAATTTTTGACAGACTGTGCGCTAAATAGAGGTTTCTGTCTCAGTAAAGTTAAAACAGTGGGTGTCCACCACTGGGCCGATGCAAGTGCAGGAACAAGGAAACCTTTCTGCGATGCTTCAACTGTGGTGGATTATTTTTACTGGCTCACCGATTTCCTGAGCAGGAGGAATGGTTGTCCTGGCAGTGACGCTGAAGCACACGATAGCTGACATGCAGGTCACATCTTTGCCACCTCTCTGACAGTCCTTCACAAAGATGTTGATCTTACTCGGCTCAAACCTGACTGTGGTATATATCCTGATGACACTCCGTGACCTGCGAGGTTAAAGTGTTACTGAATGAATGACAGACTTCGATTGTCCGCGTGGCAGTTGGTTTTTTTTCTCTGGATAGAATACTGACCAAAGAAGAACAACAGCACCAAGGGAACCTACTGCGAGGTCCACAGAACCGTCGTTGTTCATGTCCATCGTGCCGTGGACGCTGCATCCAAAGTACTGCAAGCCAGGAGCCAAATCTACAGCAGCTATTCTCTGAGGGGTGAACAGAGGAAGAGAATGATAACAGAAAAGTCAGAAAGTAATTGTATAAATGAACGGCATGAATTCAAAACTGTGTCTTTTTACTATATTTGACATGCATAGTACCTGTTTGTATTTACGCAGAATTCTGCTCTGCTGACTGAAGAACACATAAATGGCTCCTTTGTGGTCATCTTCCAGTGGAGCTCCCACCACCAGGTCATTGAAGCCATCGCCATTCAGATCAGGGACAGGAGCCAGCGCTGAACCAAAGCGAGCATTCTGGCCACCATTATGGATTTCCAACGCACCTTCAAGGATGAAGCGATTCTGTAAAAGGAACGAAAAAGCTTCCATAAATATTTACGTAATGAGAGTATGCGATACAATAGTTTATGACTGTAGATGAAAAGTCCTAAAGCTATGTAATCTGAACTATAGAATAAATATCAGACAGCCATGTGGACAGGACACTGACATCTGGGTTCAAAAGACATCACCGGCACAAAAGTGCAGAGTTTTAGACCCGTCGTCAATCTTTATGCAAGGACCGCTTTGTTCTCTGACAAACAACTAACCAAAACCACCTTGAGGCCCAGATCACATGTTTAAAACTGGTCCCTCATCACTAAAAATGTCCTGTATTTCATTTAGACGATGTACCGAAAGGCTGATTTTATTCAGCGTATCACTTGCTCCAGTCCAGGACGCCCCACATTCCTCTGCAGTGACAGCAGTTGTACATCTCAGGCTGCTGTCCCTGGGGAAAATCATTATTTTGGGTCTCCCAAATATGAGGAAGCAATGAGCAACTGCGCATTGATGAGTGCTAAAAATTTAGATTTAAAAACGGTGGGTAATAGAGAGATAAAGATTATCTGTCAGATTTTAGGCAGATGTGATGCTAAAAAATAAACAAGATTCTTTCACACTAATAAAACCAAGCATCAATTCCAAATGAACCAGCTGGGATCAGGAGAGCAATTCCTACTGTACGTGTTTTTTCAGAATGGATGTGAGCCCACTGGCAGCTGTTAACTTTAAAGCTTAAATGCCGATCTGCTCAGTTGGTGGGTCCGCTGACCTGGAGTAAAAACAAATTTGACAAAGGGAATGTTGCTCTACATCCAAATGGATTGTTGTTCCTGGAAAATCCAACTTCGGCAACTTGTCCTGTTTATTTTTCTTGTATTAGACAAGAGATTAAAATACAAGTTCATTTGTAATCTCGAGTTTATCAGCTTCCGTGCTTTCCAGATGAGCTTCTAATTCTGCCTCTTTAAACTCAAACACCTTTCACATCTGGCAACAAAAAGGAAGGAATTTTACCTCCAGGTCATAAAAGAAATATATTTATTTGAAGGTCTATTTAATTGAGGCTAAAGTCAGATGGAAAATATCCAGGTCTTTGAAAGCCACTAACTGGCTGGAAACTTTTTTTTAAAGAAAGCATTCTGGCAAAATGAGCCCGAATACTTTGGTCCAGCAGCAGTCGTGCACATCATTGCTCCACCTGGCATCAGAGTACCAAATATAGGTTAAAGCCCGGTAGATGGAACATGAGACCACTTGTTTTTTCAGTTAAATAAAGAGCCAGGCAGTGAGTTTAGGAAAGCAGTTTTTTCTCTGCTACCTAAGGTGTGCACATGTGACAACGTGTGAGACTGGATGAAAAACTGGGGGGAAATACATTCACCACTTTTTAAATTTGAAACATATGCTTTAGTGAAGGGGCCAATAAAGGTCAGAAGCTGTCTGCAGTGGCCCGGAAAGAAGATAAAACTTTATGTATAACAAGTAAATGATCATTTTTGACATGTTGGCAGATGTGAGGCAACTTGAGTATTACTGTATTAACCTTGGGTATTAGTCGTGGACATAAAGCTAGTAGCTCAGCATCAGCTTGTCAGCAATTATCCTGTTATTCACAATTCTATTCTACTCCATTCATGAATAAATCACTTCATACGGTGATGCAATGAATTAGGAAATGTTGAATTGTCTAAACAAAAAATATCCTGACACAAAATGAGGCCATTGCAAACAGCCTTTTATTGCTTCAGGCTAAAAGGTGCTTTGGGCACTAAACAAACATAACACACTGCAAAGACCGAAAAGATAGTTTATCTACATCCATCTGATGCTGACTTTGCTCTGCTTAAGTCTCTGAAGTTTTCACCAGCTGGATGCCAAATCTGCCTGGTGCGTAAATGAAAAAGGGCTAAAACAACAAGAGACACTGAGAAGCTCGGGGAGCTGCATACTCGAGCGATGATGTGTTTCTTACTAACAGGGAACATCAAAAGCCATGTGACACATGAATTTTTAATTAGTGTCGCTTTACCGTGTAAAATTTACATGAGAAATAGTTTAAGGCAACACACACAAATAGGACATCTAAAACAGGTGAAGACAATTTATGGCAAGCAAATGGGCTCTGTGTAGTTTCAGCGTGTGGCCAGAGTCCTGACGCTTGTAGAGAAGCACTGATTCTGAAAACGTTCAGGGGGAGAGAAAGGAGCACAGACATAAGAGTGAAGGAACACCAACTATTGGTTTTAGGATTAGAAACATCTGCCCATTCAAAGCTGTATTCTCACAATCGTAACAAAATATGCCAAAGCAAAAAACAAAAAAAACATCTGGTGTCTGGATGGGATTTTGCTGACAAGGTACAATGTCAGCTGTTGAAGTCACGTCACGTTTGAAGCCTGGGAACAGTAACAAATTATAAGCTATCATTAACAGACTCGATCAAATCAGGAAAACATCCTCCCCAAAACTTATTAACAATGTGGTTTGGACTGAGAAGCACTGTCCACTCACATGGATTATCAACCACAGAAAAGACCCAGGATAAGATCCACTTAGGGCTGCTGTCCTTTCAGCAGAAGTGTCAGAACAATGTTGAAGCGTATGCATAAAAGACCTTCTCCACCGTTACCCATTTTTCCCTAATAATCAATTATACGTTCATCATTCTGGGAGTTGCATGCTACAGCACCTGCTGGCCTTTGAGAGACAGCAGGATGGTCAGGTCGCCTGAGTTCTTCAGGGTGAAGATGATGACTTTGCCGGTGTGGTTAAATCGAGGCGCTCCAGCTACAATTAACCGACCGCTTCGAGCTGACACCACAGACGTCACAGTATAGCCTGGTTACACAGACGGACAAACACACACACACAAAAACACACAAATGTGACTATAAACTGATGTATTAATTGCCGTATAATGGCAATATCATCTTCCTATTGCTCCGTGATCTGCTCGCTCCCCACCCCTCACCTCTCTAATGGCAGTGTTCAGCTATTCATTGAAATGTCTGTTATCTTATGTAGCATGTGGTTTTACCTGTCACTGACTCTGAGATGCTAATGCTAACCGTCAGAAGTCAAAACAGTATTGTATCAGCAGTCACATATTCGTTTTTCTTTATGGTCTTAAATTAATTTTCCACTAGGAGAGTGGAGGGACTGATCCTCTCCTGCTCCATTTCACACTGGTGATTTGCAAGACTGGGGAAAAACTGTAAATGCAGCAGTAGCATCTTCCTGAGCTGGTTTCTCAGCTTTCCCCCTCTGTGTCTTGTATTTCACATTTTACCACCAAATATTTCCCTTGATCCTGGTGTATTTTTTCCACCTTAAATTCTCATCTTCATATCTTTTTTTCACTGGAGCTTTAAATTTCTCCTTGCGTGTCTAAAACTATGCTTCCCCCTCACATTACTTTTAAGCCTAGCATGACCTGAGTTGGCAGTCTGGTGTATAAGCTCCAACACAAACCGCTGATGGTAAAAGCAGAACAGCGTGGTAGTGGTGGTGGTGGTGGAGGGAGATGTGGTTGGATATGATGTAGATCACTAGAGCAATGGGTACATTTTATAGAGGGGGGCTGCGGCTAGGCTAACTGGGTCCTCTAATAGAACATGAGGGTATAAAGAAATGAAAGAGCTGCCCTAGTTACTATAATAGAATTTATTTCCCCAATTCTAAACATCACAGTAAAGTTAGAGATTTATAAATATCTTTAGGCTGTCACACACCTAAGTAAGCTCCGTGGTTTTTAAGCTCCTCAGGGAACTCCTGTGTATAGGACGACTTGGGGGGAACCACTTTTCCCTGTCGTGTTTCCTTCAGGATGCCTCCATTCCAGTCATAGGCCCCAACAGCACCCACTAGAATCCCATCCTGTAGAGGAGGTAAGAGAGAATGATGTCACTCTGTGACACAGTAATTCATACATTTGTTGATGAGACACTGGTAGAATGTAAGAAACTGTAACCAAGTTCTCTTAATTTTGCCCTAATGACCAATGTGTATTGATCCGCAGTTGTCTCATGAGAAGTGTCAGCAGAAAACAAATTACAGAGTGAAAATAAATCTGCTCAAAATCAGGATCACTGTGTCTTCTGAACAATTTTATTTCACAAAAGAAACAAACTAGAAAGTTCAATCGGCTACAGACCTGAGGATGGATAGAGGAAGCATGTTTTACCTCCCACGGTTCCCCACACACTGACACCGTAATTACAGGGTTCCACTTTATAATGAGCTCAGTGTTTTGTTGCTGTGCACAATATGCCAGCGATATATTTTCCAGCATTTAGGCAAACGCTCGAAAGCTTGCAATTCCTTCCTGAATGGTGGAATTGTGTGTTCATTGCTGCACTACGTCATCCTCTGACAGCAGTTATGCCAATGTGGTTGAGTGTTTTGTTCAAAACGGTTTCCGTGGTAAATGAATGAACCTAGAAGATGTAAAAGCCAAACCTGGTTCTAGAAGATGTAAAAGCCAAACCATACAGGCAACATGCATATGCCAAAAAAGCTCAACAAAAAAACAATCTTTTGTGCACAGGAAAAAAAGAAAATTAGAAAAACTGTACACTGAACTGTAGGCTTTGACCAATATGCAAAATGCTATGATTTTTGCACACAGGTATGATAAAATAAAACCCTGAACAGAAGAAAAGCCGCTCTGCAGGAGAACTGCCTTTTCTTGTGATGGGTTTCCACTAATATTCTTCCCTGGGGAACAAGTAGTGTCCTATTACCATCACTGCATGGCTGAAGTGGAAAAAAGCCTGACTTCTTTGTCAGGGGCTCCTAAATCAGTCAAACCTTGTGGGGCCACACAGAGTAAATTCGGGGAAATATAAATTGATAAATGGTAGGTTGTGGGAGAGAATGATGAGGACCAAAAAAGTGAGTCTATGTGTGTGTATATTTCTGCATGCTGACAGTTGATTGGAGTCAAGGTAGCAGAAAAGTCAGACTCACCTCAACGTTGTGAGCAGAAAATCCTGCCTGAGACATCTGGAGGCCAAACGCAGTCCCGTTCTTACTGGTTCCTGTGTAAACAAGTCAGTCACAGTTTTAAAACCCATGCAACAGGAAAGAAGTTGAAGCAGCCAAACATGAAAAAACAACTTTAAAAAGAGGAGTTGTGGGACAGGAACGATGCACATTTAGGTGGTGCTTGTGGAACTGGTGTTAAATCTTAAACATTCTTCACAATCTAAAACTTGAACAGACATTAAGACTGGTATGTATCCAGCATCAATGTGTGGGTTTATCAAATCTCCTACTGCTTAGTGATGTATGTGTTTGGCATTAATCATTAAACAATTAATTTAAATTGAGCCATTTGACCATCTTCTGCTGAACTCAAGTAACATATTCCTTTGTTAAACCTTCCAAACTGAAGATGCGCTCTCCAAGCGCATCCACAATGTCCTTCAGTGCAGCCTCGTCTGTCACATTGAAGAAGTGCTTGTCGTCTGGGTCACTGGCGATGTACTTGATTTCGTTGAGAAATGCCTCTGGGTTGATTCCTCTGCGGTTGTAGTAGCCAAGGACCTGCCGAAGTGAAGGGGTTATGAAATGATTACTCCTGACATACGTAAAAGCAGTCTGGTGGCAAAGGCTAATTTTTGTGCCCTCCAGGCTGTGCTGGATTTTACTGGGCAGATATTGAGGCACTGTTTTCGCAGGTGGCAACTCTGTACAGATGAACAGCTCATGGAAAACCTGAGCAGCAGGGCCTTGCTTACCTCAGCATCAGAAGTGACAGTGGAAAAGCTTTATAGGGTGTCTAAAAAGATTTAGTTTTCAACACCGACGTCTATCCTGTGCGGTTCAATCCAGAAAATATTCAACCCAAAAACGTCAGAGTTTTTGCTCAGACATCCGCGAGCGTCTAAGCCTTTGGCTGGAAAGAAATGTGGCATTAACTGTACCAGAGTCTGTACTGTGTGGTTTGAAGGGGATCGTTTACGCCTTAAAGTGCGTGCATATTTGCTTTAGCGCTCTCTTCACTTTACTTTATATCTGTGAGCTGAATAATGGGTCCAGCAGACTTACAGCGATGGCATAACGGGTGATCCCATCTTTCTCGCAGTCCTTGATGACTTGCTGCAGATCTGCACTGTCATGTGATTCTCCATCAGTTATCACTATCATCACCTTTTTGGCACCACGTCGACCTCCATGTTTAAAAGCTTGAGAACTGTGAAAACACAGCAGACGTAGTCAGGAACACACCTTGCAGGAGGGATACTTGTTGAAGCAGCGTAACGACAAGTTGTACCAGGCTACATTGATGCCAAGTGCTGTATTGGTCTCCTCTCCGCCACGCTGGTTGATGCTGCGTGCTCGTTTCACAACTTCCTCAACAGATTTGTAGTCACTCAGTTTGAATTCATGGACAACCTTTTCCCCATACTGAAGCACTCCAACCTGCCCAGTGAACCACAAAAACCTTTTATAATATGTACTGAAATGCTCTAAATTTAAAGATTAGAAAAAAAAAAAATTGTACTTCAAAGAAAAACCAAAACGCACACTGAATTTGACCTGGACCGATATAGAACTTCTGAAGGATGTTGATAAGAAAAGCTTGCACTTCATACCAGGGGTAGATCGAGTTGGAGCCATCCAGAACAATCACTATGTCCATGTATGTCTCACATCCTGCAAAACGTTTAAAGATGAAAAGCACCAACGAGAAAAACAGATGTCCCCAAATGAGAAAATAATGACTTGCTGTGACTATGCATTTTCCATAAATAATATTCAAAGTTAAAGCTTACTCTGAAAAGCAGGCGCAATAGTTCTGGAAAACTTGAAACTTGCATTAACTCTGGAGCATATGCCCGTTCTGTAGTAAGAGCTGCCACACTCGTAAGACCACAACGGGCCACAGGCCTGAAGAGCAAAACAAGCATGTATGACATAACCGTATTTGGCATATAACAATAGGTTTTACTATCAGATACAGAAGGATAATTATGTACCACAAAATAATTCATCTGTCGCATCAGATTTTGTATGTCGCATTACACGCATTACATGGTGATAAAACCAATGACGGATTATCTGGTTCTTACCACAAAGCTGTTGTCGACAGGGTTCGATGTTAATGTCATCCCCAGCCTCATCTTGTCCTTCCGCTCTGATACATTGGTCAGAGATATCTTTCCTTGAAGGAAAAAGGAATATTGGGGAGATGACACCGTACTTACGGACTCAGACAAACACAAACACGTAAACTGTTCTTCGGAACCCTAACAGAGGTTCAGCCATCTGGATTTTTGTTTGTTACTGCTGTGTGGGTAGCCAAGCAGCGTCCACGCTGAAACCTAAATGATCACGTGACAAAACTTCTTGTGTCAATCCAGCACGACACATGCCATCTGTGTGAAGAAGCCTGTGGTGAGATGTGTGGTAAAACACACACACACGTGGAATGACTGGTATGGTACCAAAACGTCTGCCTCACACATGTTAGACCACGATGTTTATTGACAGAAAAGCGTGTGTCTGGACTCACATTGTGTGTGTTGTGTGTGTGTAGTACAGGGAAAAACTGAGTTGTGTTTTGAGATACTGTACCCAAGTTGAGCTTGGAGCAGCCGTTGTTGCGTCTGTTAAGGGAACACTTGTAAACATCGCCAGTCTGGTAAGGGCCGTTCATTTCATACGGAGCACCCACTAATAACCTGCAAAAAGTCAAAGAAGACAAAGTTTATAATCCCTGAAAAATATCAGCGCACTTTCTTCTCTTTTTCTGGTTCCAAAAAATAAGACTGTACTTGGTTTTTGGGACATTCCGCTCTTCTGAAGTTTGCCCAAAAACAATTTAAAACATTTAAATTCCACCCATCTATCCAGGCTAATTTTACTATTCAACAATTTAAATACACCCAGAAGCAATGGAAACAGTTCCACACAATCACACTCAGAAAAAAAATCTCTATCTGCAGCATCTGAGTTGCATGCTGGTGCGCTGGTTTCCAAGCCAGGGTTTGACTTTGGCATTTTCCTATTGTGTCTGCACAGAAAGTTTCCTCCACAGTCAGTACAAAGACTTGACTGTTCAGATTAAAAATTTCAACAAGACACTCTGGTGCTGTAAAT
>CAAE01014581.1:6035255-6048864 GCA_000180735.1 Tetraodon nigroviridis | reverse complement strand
CCTTTAGGATATAATGCGCAGTGGAATGTTAAAGAAAAAAAAAAAAAAACGCTGCAGAGGGCAAAGGAGCAGATCTCCGTTCAGTAGTACCCCAAAGGAAGTCACTCGACACCACTTAATAGCAAAAGCAGACCATAACCAGCCTTCTGTTTGGATTTTTAGGTCATAGTTTGACAAATAAAGATAGACTGAGCTTCAGCATTCAGCAAGAATTTCTGGGTCAGACTGGTGATCCCCGGAGAATTAAACCTGCTCCAAACACCCAAGGAAAGACTTAGCAAGATACAGGCTTAGAAATGGTTGTACATATATATATATTTTTTTTCATATTTAAGCACATCCCTTTAGATTTAGATGTAGTATCATCATGTTTCCTGCCAAACTAGGGCACAGTTTAACAGTTTATGACAGAATTATGATAACAAGAGCTGAGCTAGTGAGGAAAGGGACTCATTTTGTCCTGTAAACTGACAATATGTTGTTGAAAATGCTTCCTTTCGTGTACATGTTTTTTTCATTAATACAGCCTGAAAAGTCATTTAGAGTGAGTCGGCTCAAATGTCAAACTAATTCTGCTTGTGCGATAAAAACCAAAATGGAACTGTGACACATCAATCCGTACTATACATTAAGTGGTGAGCTCTGCCCTGAAACAGGGAGATAAAAAAGGAGTGTAGAAAATCCAAATTGTTTAATCCAATGATACAACCGGTACAAATATGCTGTTAAATGGCCTATTTGTGATTTTTTTTTTTTTTAAAGGCAACTACATACTATAAATCTTTTCAACAAAGACTTAAAATCTGAGGGATATTTACCACAGAGCAATGAGCACGGTTAATATTGTCATTGTATTAATATCAGAAAATTACTTTATTTTCATTATTCCTCATGATCATTAGCAACATAGCACAAGTTAAGGTCAGAATACAGATGTCTTGTGGAAAAGAGGCCATCGTTGCCTTTGACTTGGACCTCTTCCGCAGGACCTCCTGAATTTCACCAGAAGCTGTTCAAACAATCATGTTCCAGAGCTCACCGGGGTCAAATGCTAGCCTCGGTGCGTCGTCACGGCAGGAATGGAAATGACAGCGAAAGGAACAACTTGAGCCAAAACAAATGTGTGTATCCATTGTGGCTGCCAGGGAACAGAGGATTTTGGGGTTTGAGGAAGTGCCATCCCTGAGGCCAGGCTGTCATTAATGTGGTAGTTCTCTTGGAATTTGGAAGGAAGCAATGTATACACTTTAAAACCGCATCCCGAACACGAAAAAATGTAAGCGTGCGCCACTAATCATGCTTACTCATCAAATTCCATCTCTGTGTTTCTGTATTGGATTGTTTTTATTTAATTGAATAAAAGGAATGTAAAGGCTAAGGCTGAACTGATTAAGACAAGTTCATCTGTCCATCCAGAGTAATCATTCAGCCTGTAGGAAAGTGACCAAGCAGCAGGATCCAAGTAAAGACTGGTCGCATATACTACCGGTATACATTCCCAAACAACGTTATTATGACAGCATGTTATCTCAAAGCACCGCTGCGCCTGAATCCCCAGGTCTGTTTGCTTTTTAAAGGTTGTATTTTTATTCAGCCTCACTGTTTTAAGTTATTTTGTATTCTCCGCTATGCAACAACATAACAGATATCCAACCTCTGCCCCTGACGACAGAAAAGGCTTTTAACTGAAGGCGTAGACATTACAACCACTGGGTTTTTTGTTGTGTCTAAGCAGATCAATTTCTCTTCTCCCACCAAGCTCAGACGGCATAAAAACACACCTCTTTGTAGCTAAATAAAGGGAAAATAGTTTAAGGTCAGCAATGAGGGGCTTCACAGACTCCCTGCAGTTGTCCGTGCAGTGCAACTTGTAACTGAGCTAAAGCGTGAGGTCAACGCTCCATTGAGGAATCCTAGTAAAAATGTAGTAAAATAAACAGTGGAAACAGAACAGCGGAGGCTTTGGGGGTGTATGCAGCTACATTCATCCCTTGAGTTTAAAGACCTAAGATCTCTGCAAACTGAAGGTGATGTGGCCACTTTGGAGTTCTTCAAAAGTGTCTGAGCACCATCGGTGTGTGAGGAAATTGGACATTCTTGACTTTCGTGACCTTTACTTAAAGTTGGTAGCTCCATCTGTGGTCATGGACAGAACCTTTCAGCAGATCTGACAAGCTCAAAACAGTAAAGTCAAAGGAGCGTTTCTTTCTTGATGGTTGGAGATCACAGGTGAAACCAGTAGTCACTGGAAACTGTAAATAAACAGATTTTACAAGCAGCCCGTATTAGAATCATAGATTTTTATCATAGATTCTAATAAGGGAGATTAGATGCTGAAACAGAGCTGATGAGGACAAAAAAATTATCAATGCACCAATTTCCTAAATGTACAAAAACAAACGAACGCCTGCTCACTCCCTGACTCAGTATCACGTCATAATAAATCAGTCTGTTGGAAAAAGGGCTCTCCCGATGAAGCCATATCAAAAACTCAGTGACTAAAAACTGGGTCACAAAAATCCCCAAATCAGCAGAATAAATCTCTTTGGGGTTCCAACCCTTGATGAGCACACGTTCTGACAAAACATATATTTAGAAATTCAAATGTGTCAGAGAGTGTGCCAGATATTTTCTTATTCCCAGTAAAATAAAAAACAACTTGGAGAGTCTATTTAGAACTGTATAAAACAGCACTTTATCCTCAGTTCCCCTGACCTTCTGTCATCCAGCTGAGAGGCGTCTGATTATCCCACACACACACACACACACACACACACAAACAGATAGAGCGACTTCTGCTGCTGACGCGTGCGCTTACAGCTGGGAGTTCGCGTACCCCCACCAACGCATGAATGACAAATCAGGGTCTGCTTCCCAAATAAGTGAATCCTAACTGATGCATCCAGTCTGGGTTACAGATGTGGTTTAGAGCCAAACTCTGTCCCTTCACAAGAAACAACAAACATTTCAGTTTGTCTACGATTCTGTTCACTTACCAAATAATTATCCCCATTAGGTGGAAATGTCTGAGAGCACATCTGCATGTGGGCTGTTCATTTTCACAGTAATTAGTTCATATACAGCATCTCTCAGAACAATGACAAGCCTCATCAGACCAGTTTATAGCCTTTGGCCAGTAGAAGTCTTTGGCTGGGATGGTGGTCATGAACTGAAAGACAACAGCCTCTGCAGCTTCATCTGCCGGTGAATATACAGATGTCTGAGCCAAGTGCAACACTCTACATATACACACACACCACCTTCTCTCTTTTTCTGGCCATAAACTGCTGAAGGGGGGAGAAGATGGATGATTTCCCAAAAGAAACATTCAAAACAATGATCATGAGAAACTTAGCCCAGCATGATACTTACGGCATCTACAACAGTGGTCCTATGATGTTTGCAAGGAGGATTCTTTGCTGGCCTCTTTTTGAAGGAAGTAATGATTAAACAGAATTCTGATGGGTTTTTCACACAGTTCCTCCCCATTATAGTGGCTTATATAATTAAATCCAGTTATCGACTCTTAAGTCACATTTGGCTGTCTGTCAAAGTCTGCGTGAAGATATGCAAAATGTGTTTTGAATTCAGATTTAGAAGTGGACTCATGGGAAACATCGACAACAAAGTGGGTCACTTGGTATTTTCTGCTAAAACACCTATTCTACTGCATGCCTGTTCCAAACAATCACACACAGATTTAAAAGATCGCAGATTGACAGCTGGATTGTTTGGCAATCTTTGCTGAGCACCATATGTATAGTGTTTAAGTGATCAAAACATTGAACACAACCCAGAATATCAATTTTCTGCCCTGATACATGAACAAAACACATAAAAATCCTAACAGATGCAGGAGCCTGCAGGACAAAACTCCTTTTTAACACAGCTACAAAAGAACCCTCATCTGGAAAATATAACGCATTTAAACAAAACAGCAAGGGAATATTACTGTCTGGATGCCATCGGGGAGATAATGTAGACATTGATAAAGTATATAAACAAAAACGATTATTTCAACACATACAGAAGCACAGCAGGAACTTGGTTTGGCCCGTTAACGCAGATGCAGCTTTTGGCCATCCTGTGCGATGTGTGCGAGTTTAGGCTGTAAGATAATGTAATGAACGCAGTGTATCACTCTCAAAAACAGTTTGTATTGCAACTACAGATGCTGCAAGAAGAGTCAGCACGCCACAGCACCACACCGTCTTTCTGGGGGAAAAAGCAACTTACTGCCAAATCAGATAGTCCGTCAACAGCCACAGTCCATCAACACAGTGCCCTGGAGTGTTAAAGTGTGCTTGACCAGAATAATCATGCGCTAGTCATAAATCACTAAAACAGATTAGGTTCAATTCTCTTCATCTAAAAAATAAATGGTACACAGTTTGTGCTCCGACACAGCACTGGCGAGTTTATCTTGTTCTTACCATTTTTCTCCACCAGCAGCCACATGTTGCTGAACAGTGTATCCAAACTGGGCTTGTTTGGGTCCTTTAATGATCTTATGAGTCTTTGTGTCGATGTTAAAGCAGTTGTTGAATCCTTAAAAAGAGAAACAGGACATCATCAGTTATTTATCAGCCTAGCTGTTGAGCCTGTATGCTAAAATACCACAAGAGGGGCATAACATCTTTCTTAGTCATGTGAAACCTGAAACCCATCTCAGTGATGACTGAGAACTGCGCTATGACACCACACTCAAAAGATGCAGAGTTTTGTTATAGCAGTAAAGAGATGGGGAAGTGTGACCTGGCAAGCAACAGTGAGAAATCAAAGCTGCGGAAGGGCCTGATCAAAGAAGACCGGTACTTCTTTACTATGCACTTAAATTTCTGTGCAGGGCTTTAGACTAACCAGGTGGTTCTAAACGAGCAGCAAAAGTCTGTTTTGGGTTAAAATACCAGTCAGATCAGGTGCAACTGCGTCTGAACAGATACGACAGCTTTATTCATCTTTTAAATTTCAATCAAAACCGGTTTGATTATAAGCAAAAGGAAATAAATTTGTTATATATATATAAAATCAATGTAATATTCTCGTGTAATTAAAAAAACAATGCAGTAAATTTGATCCTTTTATATAATATATATATATACAATCAATATAAACCAGAATAATATGATTATATTATATATTCATTGGGTAAAAATGGAATTTTATTGTATAGCAGATACAATGCTATACAATAAATATCAACTGTTAACATGGTTACACATCGGGTGGGGTAGCAAAACAGCTGCAGCTCTGCTTAGAAGTGTGCCTGTTACACAGATAAGATTTATTTGTTTGGTCGTGCAGTTATTTACACTTTTGAGGCTGCATGTTGTGCAGATGTTTAAAAAAAAAAAAAGGGACAAAACAGATAAGCAAGAATGTCTGCGTTCCATAGATAGTTAGCACCTGTGGAATGCAGAATGACAGCCTGTAGGCTGTCCAAGCAAATAGCAAATCAAACACTACTCCCACGTAGCTATAAACCTGGAAACGAGGCTTCTCCAAAGCCACCTCCAACACCACCACAGGACACACTTACTGTTGTTATCACATTAACAGAAGAACTTCTCTGGTTTATCCCCTCCTTAAGGAGCACCGGGATGTCGACTTTGTCGACAGTCACAGGATGAAAAGCCCTTCACGTCACACCTTGATGGGCACCAACACACACCCACTGTTCTGCTTGATGTGAAACGCCACTAAAATGAACGGTCGCTCTCACGTCACGGACAGCCTTTGTGCAAATATCGACACATTGCTCATTTCCTGTCAAATGAATGGTTCCTGGTGATCCTGACCATAAACATCCTCCTTTTTCATTCTGTGCCTTTATTCTGCCTGTTCCGAAAGTGCTGCCAGAAAATAGACTGTTGGGAACAAAAAAGTGTATGAAAAGCTAACAATAACAGCAGGTAACTTCTGACAATGTGGTAAAGAATCAGTCCTTAATCTCCAAGAGGGGCGTGCAGCATTACTGCAAAATCTCACAGATCTTCCAAAGTTAGATTTTAGCTGTGAAAATCATTTTCCATGGGTGCTTAAAAATAGGATTAAATGAGATCAAGAGATGACTGAAAGCTAAAACAGGGCAGAGGAAAAGTGTCAGAGATTAAGCATGAGAAAGGAGACATTCCAGTTTCCATTTCATGCCATAAGCACGGTAGAGCAATTTAATATTCTCAGTAATATCAACGGCTTCTAGCGCAAGTTGGGAGTCTTGCAGGCTTTGCAGTGTTCTGGTTTCCATGCCCAGAGAAATAAACCACAGGCCAGTGGCTGCCGGCATGACCCACATTAGTCTACTGCTGCCTTTGGCCCAGCACCAAGCTGCAGGAGCTCCACCACAGAGCCGAGAACAGTGGAGCAGCCATGCATTGTGCAAAACCCTGGCAAGGACCCGTCTAATGAGACACACAGTCGTCTCAAATGTTTTACAGCGCGCTATACCTTTTTTTTCTTTTTCTGTGGAGGATTCTGTGACACATATCTCCAGCTTTGACAGTCACATGTCACTGTGATAAATGTAGTAAACATCTATTATACGCTCCTGCAATAAATCTGCCTCCACGCTGTTGAATAATGGGGTCAATATTAATGCAAACATTTATTCATGGGACCTTGTGTGGGTACCACTGTGATTTGACCATAGAACTTTAAATGAAGTGGACTGCAGTGCACACAAACAGCTGACGACTCAAGATAAACCACACCATTACGGTATATGAAAATTATATGAGTTTGCAAATTTGACATTTGAAGGCGATGCATTTGCCAAGTCGTGAATGAAAATAGACCTGCAATTTAGCAAAATGTGTCAAATTTAGGCGCAGATAAAATTTTAAATGCCTTGATGAAATGCAGTTTTATTGTATGCTACCCATTTTCCCTCTTGTACATGCGCGTCTGCTTCTTCAGTAGGACGTTATCTAGATGTGCTGATTGGTCCCAGAGACCCAGGATTCCACAAACAGCAGATTAAAAGGCAGCCTCCTCCTTAAGTGTCTGCCAAACACGGCTGAGAACAGGCAGCATCCAGCCTTTCCCCGCAGCCCACGAGGTCAAGTCTCTCTCACACTGGCTTCGATCCAAAATTCCAAAAATCAAACTAAATATTTATAAAAACGATTTCCTTTTCTCCCCTTCTCACTTTTATTTTCTCAAATGTCTAAATTACAGATTAATGAATTTATTCAACAAACTCTGCCCAGTTCTCTTTTGGTTCAACTCCAGCTGGATTCAGAGTAACAGAAAAGGACTGAAAAATATATTCTTCCCTGCAATGCTGAACTAAAAATCCACAATACACTCACGTTTCTGCTGTTTTATGGAAACACTGACGACACGGTGTATTTAAAAATGTGGTGAGAGTCTACCATAGCTCCAAACCCAAGCATAAAGTCAGAACTGCATCAGTCGCTTCAGCAGAGTCCTGTTAAGTTTTTCTTTAGGAATAAAAGATTTATGTGCGTATTAGTGCCTTATTCACGCTCCCCATCTCCTTCGGCCCTTCATCTGTGTAGATGTGTGACTGCCATAGTGATTACACTGGTGATTGACCGCAGTTCTGGCCAAGCACCAACCAGTCTCCCTTCGCTGGAAACGACAGCATCGGTTTGCTTTTGGGTTGAACATGCCAGCAGACGCGCACGTATGGCCCCGTTTACCTCAAAGCTGAATGAAAAAGGTTATGATTTCATTCACAAACTCAGCCATTCATCTCCTCAGGTGATATTGAGTATTGTGCTTTCACTGGAAATAGAATGTCAAAAACGCCAAAGAGTGTGCTTTGACACTTTTATTACACTGCAATTTACAAACAGGCATGGAATTTATTGCAATGCTAAAGTTTAAAAACATAGACTTTACTCACCTAACTGGCAGCAGATCCAGAGCAGGAGGAGGCAGTAGTACTCCATAAGTTTGCTGGTCTGCGTGATGCCTGTCGCGAGTGCGCGAGTGCACGCGTGCGCTGTGTGTGTGTGTGTGTGTGTGTCTGTGATGAAGTGAGGGGAAGAGAGACCCAGCAGCAGGCTTCAACATCCCACTCTGATTGACTCAGGTCGAAGTTAAAGTACTGCCTTTAACTTGAGCGAGTAGGAGGGGACTGGGAGATGCAGGAAGGAGGTGCACACCAACGGGAGCAAGGAGTACACTCATTCAACCCAAAAGAGGGAACACTCACACACACGCTGTTCTGCTCAGAACAGCCTTGAGTTAGTCCTACTAAATAATTAGGCTGACTGACTCATTGAACCAATGTGTGAGAAATTGCTGTCTAAAATTAGAATTGCATTCAGATTTGAAAGGAATACAAAACATTTGTAACATCTGCATAATGTCTAAAAAAGAAACTAAATGCTAGATTAGGATAACATGCAACAGGATATATATAAGAAGATATATATTCTGGCGAAAACAGTATTTTGGCGAAAGCAGTAATGCAGCCGGCCCTTTTCTAATTGGGTCTAAAGCCTCTTCTGTCAGTCTGAAGCCATTCTCTGCGCATTCTACCGTCATGGAACAACCACAAACGATCCAGCGTATTAACAGAAGAACGTAAATGTGGGCTTTTTACATTACCCCAAACTCATGCAACAACCATCCCATCAAAACAGCTGAATGCAGAACACACCCTGAAACCCAGGAGAAGTCCTTGTCCTTTAGCTCTCCTAGAATCCATTTGTCAAGAAATAACCAGTGCCATCATTTTAAACTATTTTTGCAACTTTGAACCAGCTTTATGCCCGATAATGGAAAGTTCATGGTAGCATAGAGTAGTTATGGATATTTTAAAATATCTTTGCACAGCCATTAGTCAAACTTCCATCAGACTAGCATATTTTACAAAAACATTGCAAAAAGAAGAAAGGGTCTCTGGCTTTCTGAAGAAATGCACTACATCCTGATAGGAGCACTTTGTTTTCAAATGTTGGCCTGACAAATATAACATCTTCAGCTCGAGTGCCAATGGAGCCATCACAGTGTTTAACCACAGATCTGGCAAACTGGGCTTGACTTCACGCCTCAACTGTTTAAGATAACTGGGCCTTCAAAAGCAATAAGCTATATTTAAATATTCCCTCTACAGACAGAAACTGCACCTTGGAGCTGGATGTGTGTGACATTAAAACACAAGCTGATCTTGTGCAAAGATGTTGTTCAGAACCTCAATTTGAGGAAAACATATTCCAGATAACGCTTTCTTTAAAAGACTATGTTGAAATTTATCAACAATCTACAGGTATAAAATCATCTGGTGCCATTTAGCATGTTAAACTAGCGTATATAAAAGGCAACTATTAGCAGGCTTCGGGAAAAACGCAGAACACAATCACTTCCTAAGAAAAGACAACAGCTTGTTCAAAGAAGAAGATTCCTTGCAGTTATTAAAATAAACTAATTCCAAATTGGAGAGAGGAAGCATATTAGTGTTGGCGGTTTGGCCAGCAATAAAACATTTTTTCACATATTGCAGTAAACACGAAAAGCTTCATTGGGGAATTGTTTTGCTCTGATAGCGGGTCTCATAGCTCACAAACTCTTCAGATTCTTCAACACAGCCAGCCTCAGTGACATCAAGGTAAAAGAAATGGGATTCACATCTGACTGAATCAAACTGGAATGAGGAACTTTTGCTTTTTGAAACATAATTCTTCTTGCAGACCGCATGGTCTATGGAGAGACCAAGAGCAAGGAAGCAAGAGCTGCACTTTTCTCCACATTCAGAACCTTCTCTCACTCCACAACTGCAAGCAATTACCTCAACCACCCCAGGATTATCTATTTGTGTGAAATATATGGCTGTCTCCTCAGGCTAGAATGGAACTCTTGACAAACACAAGACAAGTCCTCTGGGAGAAGATGGAGATGCCTGAATTGTGAAAAGAATCCCAACACCCCCAACACACACGCAGTATAACTGTCACTCATTGTGGTGTCATCAAGACCTGCAGTCCTGTTCTCGGGGGGTTTACCAGAGTGGTCTAGAACTGCTACAGTGGTGAGAGTGGTGAGAAAAATGTACAACATTCAGGGAGATTAAGATTCTGTCAGGATATAGGAAGGGCGAATGCGGAATTGTCCTTTTTCCTGTCAGGTTAGCAGGTTGTGACAAATGCTGACATGACAGTGTCTAATTCAAGGCTCTTTCAGTGTTGTGCCTGTAAAAGCTTTGGCAGTGAGCAAAACAGGATCTGCAAAATCGTCCCCTAAACAACCAACTGTAAATAAAACGCTACCTGGTTTACGAAGATTCCAAGTTATTTCTCTGGAAGAATGGGGCTGTTTACAGTCAAGTAGCCGGTAGTAGCTGAATCTTCACTAGAATTTCAGTGGAAATCAGAGAGAAGCTGTCAGGTCCTCAGTTCTGAAATTAAAATAATGAAAAATGACAATCAAACAGATTTTAGGTTAGAGTATATTGTTGATATTTACAGAATTATTTTAAGCACCTAAAGCAGCAAATCCTTTATCCCCTTGCTGCTTCACAGTCTAGTTACACAACTGTTGTTAAATAAAACTGGTTTTAAGTAACCCAACAACTGTTTTATGGTCGAATTTATAGTTTGTTTGGGCTCTAAACTGACTGGTCTCTCAGCATTTATTACTGTGAATCTGTCATGAAATTCCAAATCATTACAAGAGTGTGAAATGAATAAATATCAATAAACTGGAAATACGCACCTATTAAATACTTATCTGAGCAAAAAGTCCTTTTTTTTCATTATTATCCAGTAAACTGGACTTGAAAGTTATCACTATGAACGTTGAATAATTAAGATTTCAGACATTAACATGAATGATCCGAATACAAAAAAAGCACAATGTTTCTGCCTGCTTGAGTGAGTCATTCTAACTTTTCCAGATCCTTGGCGAGGCGTCTTGCAGCTCCAGTTGTGCCAGTAGCAACAGTGGGAAAAAGACTAATGTGGAAACTGAAGCCACACACCACAAGATGGACGACAATGGAACGCTCACACATCCAGCAGAGGGCAAAGCCTGGTCTCCTGACATGGATAAAGCATAAATCCTGGCAGCCCATAATCTTACGTACATCAGGACCTGGAGACATTGGAACACTCAAGTACACATTGGTAAGATGTACAGATCTGATGCATTCATCACTCCGCAGAGGACGTATCTAAGAAAATTCCAACTCCAAGAAGCATCTTCGTGTCTGCCTACGTCACCGCTTCATTTAAGAAGTCTGTTTCATTACGTCTGCGTTCACATTCATCAGACATGCATGGAAATATTGCATCAAACTTTTTTTCTTGGTTTTTAGCGGTATACCAAAACCAGCCGCTGTGCATAATTTCTGTGCATAATTATCAGGTTTCGTAGAGCGTAGACGCAAAAGACTAGAGCAAGTTGGCCGCTCACACACACGTCTCAGACAAACGTACATGTCCTATGACAGCAGCAAACAGGATCTGACGTTGTTCTTCACTCTGGCAGCTACTGTTCCCAAGAGTGTCTGGATGCTGTTTACTTTCCTATCAGCGCTAGAATTCATTTGCCCTGAAGTTTGCTAACTATGTTTGTGTTTTTCAAAGAGCTATGTAGTTTGGCAGGCCGATGGTGTCTGGTGTCAACAGGGCTCTGGTCAACTCTGACGCTTTTATATGTTGTTTAAAGAAATCTGCACAAATCAGACAGGGCATCTCAAACCCTGTCAGCCCTTATTTCTGGTTAGAGTTTGTTAAAGAAAAATAAAAACACTACAGAGGCAAAGCGACTATTAAAGTCAATGCGTTGAAATATGCAGATTTGCCTTTTTTTCATATATTTATATCACCAACTGTCTGGATATCAGACCAGTGTTTTCTTACTTCCCAGGCTCACTTACACACCCTCTGCAATGATGTGTGAAAAACGAGCTGTGGAAAATATCCTCCGTTAGCTAAAAACCACCAGAATATATAGCTGGACTGAGTCCTTTTCTCACTCGACCAAGCAGCTGGTGTCCAGGAATGGCTTGTTTATCTGGAAATACCAACTCAGACTTCAACAGTTCCTGGACGCTCTGTGATTTACAGTAGGATGACAGCGTGACTCCGGGAACCATGCAGGATTTCTGCATGCTGGGAGTCTATCCTTCGACTGACACGAGAAAACATGCTCCCCACGGATGCAGATGGCCCAAACCCTCCTTTCAATTACAGTTTATGAGCCATACCTGAAGACTGAATGCCTTTATTTTTTTTTTTTTTTGCGTCAGCTCGTGTGTCTTTAGATGGCAGCTTCTCCCTCCCTATTTATATATATATATTTTCATTCCTGGTCTTCAGTCCAGAGCACGATTCCAGCATCTCACCAAAAACATCTTTTTACACATGCAACAAATGTTAGTAGCTGATACAGCCTTATTAAACCAGTAAAAATGTGTTTTATTGTCAATATAATTCAAACTTTAGTGGTGGTTAACTGCAGCTACACGACCTTGGCCTATTAAATCAAGTGAAACTGGAGGATTGGAACCGTCTCCCTTGTTCCACTAATCAGCACTTGCATGTGTTCCAACTTTGATCGCCACCTCCATCAAACGAGGTCGAGATTATAGTTGGAACGCCATCAGTCCGTGCCGCCTATGATGGCTTACATTTGTGATATCTACACAAGTATACAGAAGAGTATGAAAACACAGGGGACACAAACTGTAACTGTAAGAGATTCTTCAAGATCAGAGAGATCATTTTACTCCTAAACCACCCAAAAGTTCTTCTAACTCCTACAGAACGTAGAAGACAATGCAGCTGTGGAACCAGATTTCCCAGGATAATCTTCAGCTTTCATGTAAGCGACCTGACTTCTTGACCCAAACACAATTTAAGAGTCTTTGTTTTCTTTTTTTGGCAGCATAAATAAAGAGACGGCATCCTCTGCAAAAGGTTCAATAGCATTCCATCACTTTCCCAATAAGCTGCAGCCTAAAACCTTTAAGTACCGACAAGAGCCTCTTCTTAATCGAATTAGCTCCTACAAATGTCAGACAACGTAAATATTTATAATGTATAAAAGGTCACACCTAAAAGTCCCACTGAACAGTCTGTGAGTGACCATTTTGTCTCCAATATTTCTTCTGTATTTGTATTTCTAAGATCTCTAACTGCTACCATATGTCAAGCCTTTGTGTTGTTGTCGCTGGCTTAACGTGAGTGTGTTGTATTCCAGAGTGTGTGTGTGTGCTCAATGTGTAAAAGAGAGAGAGAACAAGAGACAACTAAACACCAACAAAGAAAGATAAATAGAAAAACTGTTCAGTTACTTACTCAGAGGGGAGTCTAAATTTGACCAACACCAAAATTTATGTCACGAGTAACATTTACATCACTACTAAAATAAGAGTTGGGAGTAAACTGGCACGTTTATCCTCTACACTTAGAAACAGTCTGGAGATTCAGTATCACAGAAATCGAGGCCTTGATTAATCTGTAAATCAGCCTCAATGATTGGCAGGTGAAAAAAATAGTAAATGAGAAGGTCACGGAGGGGAAACAAAGGCAAAGAGCGGGCTTGGGTGATTAGAAAATGGTGGAGAATGACTTGGAGAGAATGCATGACGAGAGGAATATGTTGCACGCTAAATAAATAAACTGTGGAATTGTCT
>CAAE01014581.1:5970489-6034325 GCA_000180735.1 Tetraodon nigroviridis | reverse complement strand
GCCACTGGTAAAAGATCGAAAGAGCACGGGTGAGACATGGTAAAGAGACTCGTAAAAAAAGCGAACTGCCCATTAAACTAATTATTAACCCCCCAAAAAAGTGAATCTTTGAAATGCAGTTAAATAAGATCAAACATAGGCGATCACGTCCTAGCTGTAGCATTTAGCAGCTAGTGGAAAAAACAGTTTAACGCTAACACAGGACTTCCGGTCTCCATTTTTTTTTTTAAAAAGTCGTAGCGTTAGCCTCTTGGCTAACTGCTAATATTTTACCTGCAAACACGCCGCTCATCTTCGACTACTACGTTTGGTGTATAACTACTTCAATGTTTGTGTATTATCCTAATATAACATGCCGTTAGATTATAAAGAGTAAACGTAACTAAAATACCCTGTTAACCCTGCTAAGCTAGCGATAGGGCGTCTTACGAAAAAATGCTGCCAAAATACCCGTTTAAGACAGTTTATTTATTATTAATAATAATATATATATTTTCAATTGTCTCCGACAATCCCAAGCGTTTATACCAGGAACAATTAGTCACTTACATGGTCAAGGTAGCGGTGACGCTAGCAGCAGGTGGTTGGCTGCAATCAAGGCTGTAGTAATGGTGGTCGGCACAATTTACCACGTATACAATATAAAGCCGTTTCTGATGTATTTAAATTGGAAGGGAAAGTAAAAGAACTTGTGTAAATCATTGTTAATTGTCACGAAGAGTACGCAAGAGTAAGTTGATGGTCACGACGAGAGGTAGAAAGACATTCCGAGCAGGTTCATGGAGAAATTACTACTTTTCACCACAAGATGGCAGCAGATTGCCATAGATGACGGACGCTCCTCAGACTGGCCAATGTACCTACCAATGTAAACATTGGTGTTCATACCAAAAAAATGTATGTGAGCAAATATTAATTTTAAATCCTTTTGTGTAGGGAAATGATTGTTATTTCCTATGTTTTCTGCAGGATTGTCTGTGAACACCAGAGCATGGGACACAGAGTGGCTCCTCCAGGCTAGGATGTGCTCAAATTCATGCCACCTTCACTTCTTTACAAATATTTGTAAGGTAAATTGCAATCTTTTGATGTTTTGTCATTTCAATGCTGCAATTGTGCATGGTTTCATAAATTACATTTGTTCTTATAGCTCTTGTAAGTGCGGAAATATCAAATTTTGAGAATTTTGACACCTGATCATTCTGCAAAATCGGACAGTGAATATGATTGTTGTAGGCAGAAAATACACAGATTCAGGGCATCAGGTGAGGTTTGAGGAGTAAAGTGGTCAGTGACAGATAAGGTCATGGTGAAACGGAACCGTGATGACCGGGAACATTCTGTTGGCATCAATCAGTGTGGACTTCTCTTCGCAACCTTCGCTTCAGCATGTGTAGATACTTACAGTACACAAAGAAGTATGTGGTCGTGGGCGCACGCAACAAAGCTAGCCTTGTTGGTTGCAGCCATTAGAGAAAAGTTTCACACAGCTTTGCAAAGTTAATCCATGGAAACGGCGCTGGAATCTTGGCTTCTCTTATCCATCTTTGTGCCTTTATGCAATGACACAAAGGAAAGATGTGAAGTATTAAAGCCTGAGCAGTTATTCAATTCATAAATTAGGATAAACATGTTCACTTAAAAAATGTAACAAATAGGAATCAGCGTTAGACCAGATTGAGGATTGTGGACTAGATTAGGCCTTACTGATGAGAATGTGTCGTTTTACAACCTGGGGGCTGAATTGACTGAGGCTAAGTTAATTTAAAGACAAACGAGGTAAAGCTTTAAATGTCTGACAGACAGAAAGAAAGTCTCCAGTAGTTCTGAACGTGCATTTAATCATTGTGTAAATAAATAAAAGGACAAAAGCAGTCAGAGGTGTATGACTTGCAGGCAGATCTACAGCAGAGAGCAGACTGCGACACCACGTTCCTCTCCTCCCTCCTCCCTCCATCTCTGCAGTCCTCCCTCCCCCATCAATGAGCTGTGTTAGTCACTAATCATGTAGTAGAAGTCAAAGCAGGAGATCCACGCTGTGTCTGCATTCTGTGTGTGTGTGGGTGTGTGTGGGTGTGTGTGGGTGCAGCGAGGGTGGAGAGACGAGTGTATCCTGGTGAGGAGCTTCTCTCCGGTGTAGTAACACGCTACCTGCTTGCCACGACTTCACTGCAGCATCAGCTCGTCTCCGCCTGCTCTCTCAGCCAGACACGCTAACCTGTCTGTCCCCTCCTCTTTCCTCCCACCTCCACCACCCAATCTCTCTCTCTTTTCTCTCTCTCCCTCCCTCCCTCCCTCCCTCTCTCTCTGCATATTCAGCAAAGCTGCCCTCCTCTGCTCTCCTCCTCATCGCTCTCTCCACTCCTGCGGTTTTGCTGTCTGCTTGAAGGGGACACCGTCCTGCTCCTCACCCACTGTTTCTGCATGACTGTCACACAGGTAAGATGGGCTTGGATTGGGAACAACTTACATCTTCCCCCACCGCTGGTTTGTGGAGGTTATCTGAGCGCTTACACTCATGTGTGTGTTTGGAGTGATGACGAGGGTTTTTTTTTTTTTTCTAAGTTCCGGGGTGGTGGAGGCTTATCAGGCTGTGGCTGCTGCTAATATGAATGATTGCAACCCAAACGGATCTTTAATCTGCACGTTCCATTTCTCTATACTTTAAACCTGTAAAATTAAAGGGGAATGACAATATTATGTCATAAATATGTGACATGGACTTTCAGTGCAACTGTCATGAGACAGTTTCTCACTGTAAATCAACTTTTTTGGGACTCAGATCTCATGTAGGGGGGGTGTGGTTTTGTCCAAGTAAAGTACTGGTTCTGGGGGGTTAGGCCAAGACCAGCCCAGGTCTTCTGGGAAAAGCTGTCAGCGCTGTTTGCACTGTAGTGACAGCAATGTGTGTGGGTGTGTGTAGATGGTGGTCGCCGTGCCCACCTGAAGTTGTAGCAGCCATTTGAATCCTCTTAATCTATTAGCAGAAAGGGCGAGAGACCAAGACAGAGAGAGAGAGAGAGAGGGAGAGGGAGGGTAATTTAGCACGCCTACTCCCATGTGGAGAATTAAGGTGGACTAAAATAGATGACCTAGTGTAGACAGGACAGTGGCCTATTTGCCCACACCTATAATCTCACACACACACACACACACACACACACACAAAACACACTTGCCATTTACAATCAGAAGTTGTGTGTAACGTTACAGCCCCGTTCTTCCTCTGACATGCAAGAGAGATTGTGTGGGAGGTGTGTGTGCTGCTGCGTAGGTGGATGTTCTCCACTCCGAGGGCTGAAAGAAGAAGAGGTCAAGTGTTTCATGTGTCGGCATTGAAGAAAAGCCCAAATTTAAATACTGGCAGTAGAGAAATAAAAGGTTTGCATCCCTGCTGCTAAAGGGCACAGGTGTTTGTGGCTGTGGGAGAAGCAGAGCCAGTGTTCATCACTTTGCCTGCCAGCAGCAGAAGAGTCACCTTGGCAAGGACAGCCCAGCACAGACCACAGAGAGGGGCTGGAGAGACGGGCCCGGCGATGCATGATTTCACTGCAAGATCGCTGCACGTGTAGCACAGCTTTAATGCCAGCCTACAAATAGCCATCCATTATCCCTCAGACACATCTGCATGTCACTAATCACTAATCTTTTATCATAAACCATTTATCATTTTTTATAATCAGATTTAATCTCTATTATTATTCCAAAAAGGGGCCAAAACTAGAAATTGCTGTTAATCTGTAGCCACTCGTATATCTGTGTGTGTGTGTGTGTGTGTGTGTGTGTGTGGGAGGTGGCTGATAAATCTAAGTTGGCAGACATATTACAGCATGTGCAGGTGGGCGGATAACTTCCACTGCCGCTTGCTAAATGTGGATGTGGAGAGAGAAAAATGAAAAACCTGATCTGCAGTCTTTTAACTGAATCTTGTGTAAATGTGTGTGTCTAGGTGTGACCCTGTCGCTCACAGCTGCCTCCTCACGCATGATTTAGTCCGTTAGATCCTAGTTTTCATGCATCTTTACAAGGCTTTTGTCAGTTAATTTCCATAATGCAGATGGCAACGAGGGCGTATCTGTATCATCGGTGATCGGGCTGTCGTGCTCCTGCCAGCTTTAGGTTTGGTCAAAGGGGCTCTAGAGGATAGTCTAATGGCCACGGTGGGAATTCTGCCTGTTTGAAGATGACCTCTGCCGGAGGCTGAGGTCAACCAGGGCTCCTCCAGCTCCAGGCAAATTAAATCGGGCAACGGCTGAATCCCATTTCAGATTCAATGCAATTGTTGAGCCTCTTGCTCATGATTTACAGGCCTAGGAACCAAGAATGAATGCTGCCTCACAAGAAGTGTTGCCCAGACCAATCGGCCTCGTCTGAACGCCCCTCCGTCCAGAAAACCTGCGATTAGCGCTGCTGCTAAATAAAACGCTCCTGTTGTTTTTGGTTGGATTCAGTGGAAAGAACCATGTGAGTGAGTGCTGGGAAAGAGTTTGTGGAAAAGGACAGAGAGATGCTGGAAGAGAAGAGAGGGGGGGGGGGACCGGTCTACAGAAGACTGGTTAGGGGAGTCGTTGTGGTGACAAACGCTTCTCTGTTCCCAGAGGAACACCGAGGACCCTGACTTTAACCTCTGACCAAAACCCAATCCTCAACCTTTAAAAAGCCTTGCAGAGCCCTGAAAACCCACCAAAAGTGTTGGGAAATGTCTGTCCATCAATGGCTGGAAGCAGACGAGAGTGTTTTACTGTTCCTGGGGGGACTCTGCATGCTTAAGGCTTAACCATCTAATAAAATCCCAGCCATCAAGTACAATTACTCGCCAGTTGCGACACACCCATGCGTGATTGCTTCACCACGTCAAGCCAAGTAATGACCTCAACCAAACGGTTTCCATTCACAGCAGCTGATCGTCCAACAGCACACACACGCTGGCTTCTCACCGCCAGAAGCTTAACGTAGCCACACTGAGGTAAACTTTCAAGGAGTCTGGCTGCGATGAGTGTGTTTGCAATTTAGCATGTGCAAACGGCCCCTTTATGGAGGACCGCGCCGCTAGGCCGGCGCACATGTGGGTGGAAAAACGTATGAAAGTCATTTTCACACTGTTTATGCTGCAGTTTCTGAGGGTTATCCGGAAACACTTGTTGCGTAAAATGATCTAACACATGTCAAGACATAAAAGCTTTGGCAAATCTTAGCTATTCGTTGGTTCGGCCTTTGTTTTTATTCCTGTGTGCTGTCAGAAATGACCCAAATGTATCAGTGTGTGCTTGCTGCACCTCACACGCCTGCCACTTAAGTCAATACGCAGATCATGTATCCGAAATCCAGAATTTTGGCTTCTCGGTTTCCTTCATCCCCGATTCCAGTTAGTAAGTGAGTGGTGGTCAAGTGTGAGACAGGGAGGCACATTTGGATGCCGTGAGCTCATCTCCGGTCAGAAAAGCTCCCTGCTGTGTTTCAGACAGATCTGCTGTTTTCATTCATCCGCTGCAAGTGCAGAGGCTCGTACCGAGGGCTCCCCAGCGCCTGGCCTCTCCTGCGGGATGAGATGTTCGTTTTTAGGGATGAAATCAGGTGGAAAGATCTGTGAAACATTCAGCAGGAGAGGCTGGCCCTGACCAGCTCCCCCTGTGCCCTCAGGCTGGGATTAGGTGCACAACCAGTGGAATGTGTGTGTGTGTTTGCAGTCTGCACTCAGAACATAGGATGTGCTTCCTGTTTGTGGCCCTGGAGACAAAGCAGCCAGCACTCGGAGACAGATGGGTGCATTTACGTGAGTGGGTAGTAAAAGCGCTCCGTGCCCAGATCCCTCCCAATCTGCTGTTCAGCACTTAAGGTTTTTTTTCCTGGCGCCAAATAAGACTTAATTATTTTAATTTTCTCGTTAACACTTTAAATTCATGCCCATTCATTCCCATTCAGTTTTTGGGACACAAAAAATAGAGACTCCTTTCAAAAAGATGCAGGTGTAATGTGTGTTTTGTGCATAATAAAATCAGCACAATGAGACGCTACAGAGTGCAGTGAAGATCAGAGAGACGGGGCCAGCAAAAGAACTCATCCTTGGTGGAGGATACCTCCTTCTACCCACACAAAAAACACACTCTTCAACTGTCCTCACTCTTCAAAAAACATCCTCGCTTTGTTAGTAGAATACAAAATCTGGTACTCAATATGTAGCAAGTACAAGAAACACACACACACACGCACACAACCAGCTAGAATGGATCGATCAGGGTCGAGGTGTCTGTGTTTTGCCCGTGGGCACAGATAGCAGAGATGAGCAGGAAATCCAGCTGAATATCTCTACATGCATCATTTGAAATTTTTCCCATTCATTATTCGTTTTCCACCTTCTAAAAGCCGTCGGACTGATTCCTGGTGATTTTGCTGACGGAGTACAGGCTTATCCTGCTCCATGCCAGAGCAAGACACCTGCACTTCTTACAGCGGGGTTGCAGGTTCAAGTTTAAATAGCTTCAAACGGCGCCACAGATGAGTTGTGATCACTGTCATTTCGCTGCTTTGATGCCGGAAATCCCTTCCCAGAACTATTCCTAGATCATTCTTCCTGTTTTTAGCAGATTTTTTTTTTTTTTTTTTTTTTTTAAAACATCTGAGATGTGTGCAGGCCTTGTGTGTTGAAGAACTTGCCTTTGGTTGCAGCTGCCTGGATTTTCCTCACCGTCACCATGGTAACTGTGGCTCTGTCTAAAACCAAAGTCAAACAAAAGAAACAGGAAAGCTAAAAACCGGGAATGGAACGGAGAGACTAGCACTTTAGGTTCAAGTGTTCCAAAAGTCACCTAAGATCACTGGATAATAAATCTGGGGATGTTGGACGGTTGCAAATAGACTTTAGGCATTTTGTCTGCCTGTTTGTTGTTTTTTGGAATTGCTACTTGAGAACCATCTGTGTGTTTCAGTGCATGCCAACATCACAGACTATGTATTAGATACTTTATAATTTCAGTTAACAAGAATAGTTTCACCTAGAAAATGGGTCATAATTACAATTTCCACAATAGAAAACACATTTTTTTAGGGGAACTAATGAGAATTTAAAAATATTCATGTTCCATGATCAGATTTACTGGCCAATATGGTGCCAATGGTCAATTTCAGTTTTCTGCTATGCAAAGCAGGGTGGAGTAGTTGCATCCCAGCATTATTTACACGTGTGTTTCATTACAGATTCAAGAAACATTTCTACTGAGATCTAAAAAAGCACAAGTAGTTTGCAGGATTTAGAGTTTTGGATATTATGATTAAGTTTCTCTCAAGAGCAGATCCAAGAAAATGGTGCCATTTCCCTGGAATAACAGCCAAAGTTGCATATTTGTCCTCAGAGTTAGAGAAAATTGAAATGAGGTCTGTCTTTTACAGCTGGAATTTAAACTGGGACACCAGTCCTCTGCTCTGCAGAGCTCCAGTTGACAGTGTGACGGTAAACAGATCAATGCGACGGATGGAAAGATGTTGTATAATAACTGACCGTCAATCATCTCGCCTAGTTTAAACCTCTGCCCTCTTTCTGAACAATTTTTTGCAGAAAAAATTTAATGCGTCGACTGATCACGTCAACGTTGGCTCCTGTAAAATAGGTCAGATTCACAACCCATTAACCTTCACCCACATATGGGAGCAGTGCCACTTCAGATCTAGCTTAACAAGCACACAAGTGCAAAATAGATTACAGTAAGCTGTGTGTGTGTGTGTGTGTGTGTGTGAGAGAGAGAGAGACAGAGAGAGAGAGATAGTCAGAAAGCTCTATGTCACTTCTTATACCATCTCATCTCCACCCACAGGGTCCTGGTTGAACCTGCATACGTCTGAAAACAAACAAAAAAAATCCTAAATACCCACATCTGGATTTCTTTGCTCCCACTTAAAAAGCTGGTAAACGTGTTAAACACTCCAGCGTGTTCCGATACACAGTCTGTGGTGTCTGGCACAGCTGGAAGAGGTGGGTTATTACACAGAGCACTGAGTCCCCTTTACAACCGATTTTTCACCAAAGTGTTGTTAACTCAGTCGCTCAAATATCTGCTAGCAGACAAAAGGATGTACACGACCTGACAGCTCTGGCTGGCGATGCAAAGATAATTCCAGTTTCTTTCATTACGTATTAATTTTAGCATCGCTGGTCCATTACTGCATCATTTCACAGAGCTCACCATCATCTTAGACCGATCAGAGGCCCTGAGAGCATGAAAAGCCTGCAGAGTCCTGACCTGGTGCGATGATAGGATACAGTATGAGTGGGAGGTTCCAGCACAAGGACGTTGGTCCCAGCTCTAATAGCTCTATCACAGATGTTCATTACTGATGTCGGACGTCAGCAGTAGGATTCAAGGTCGTCCAGCAACGACTCAAGCCTGATCTGGCTCGGTCACATTCAAATATCAGCCCGAAGACGAGGGAAAAATAGAAAGAAGTCACGTAAATGTTGAAAGATTAGGCCAATTGATGCTGAGGAAATTACATTTCCTCTTCAGTTGGAAATTTGGTTAATGGCAATTAGATATTTACGGTCCTGTTATTTCTTGGATTCATCTTGGTTACTCCTCTGCGTCTCCCCAGACAGTCTCACATCCGCGTTGCCAGGGTCGACATGGTCACTGTCTGGAATGGCCAAGCAGATGGTCTGGCACTCGGCCTGGCCATGCTTTTTGATTTTTCTTTTCTACGCTCTCTACCCATTTAATCCTGCGAGAGAAAAAGAAGGACGGATTGCTGAATTAAGGCTGTAGAGATACTGCAATCATGACTGGAGCAGGATAATAAAGTTGCATGGATCTGAATCCCAGATCTGTGCCTCATCCAAGTTGGATCAAGAACTTTTTATCCCTCAGATATTTGGAATAATTGGAAGTATAGTGTTATCAATACAAATTGATTATCCAGTAGGCTTTTGGCTCTTTGCATATTTTAGTCTCCAGGCAGTTTTTCAGGACCAGAAGTCATTTTGGCCAATCGTGCTGCTAACAAAGGTGATCAAAAGTCTCTCTGCTCATTGTTGTCAGTGTTGGCATCACACCCGCACCGTAAAATAGATTCTGCATTTACACCGTTCATGCAGCGCACACGCCAGACAGTGTTAGCATGAGTCAGCTGCTGCACGCTCCATCAGCAGGCAACCGCAGCTTTAATATCCGAACCATCCTGAGATCAGAGTCAGAGGCTGAGTAATCATCCTCTGCTCCCTGTCCTGAGCTCTACTTCAGTGATGGATTCCTGTAATTTGATGAAAGTGCTCCAGTATTGTTGCCAGAGAGTTCTGGTTTCGGGCCTGATGAGATGTGCATGCTACGATACAACTCAACACTTTTTCATGTTTTTCCTCTGTTTTTTTTTGTAGTTGCGATGTTGTAAAAGTTTTCCAGGTTTTTCCTGGAAGCATCATTTAAACTGGTGCTTAGCTTTTATCTCCTCACCACACAAACAGAAGTCCAGCTCTTCAAGGATGCTGATGTTTCAGTCATTTTTTATGCTACAGTTGAGTTATTACATGCTAAAACAGTAGGAATTCTCTGTAGGCAGCGCGCGTGTGTGTGTGTGTGTGTGTGTGTGTGTGTGTGTGTGTGTGTGTGTGTAGCAGGCAGGTGGTCTGACAGAGGGGGAGTTAATCTCCGTCTGTAGGAGCCTCCTCCGCTCCCCCTCTCTGTCTGCTTTTGTCTTCTTTAAATATTTTATTATTCTTCCTTGGTCCATTTCATCCTCACATCCTCTTGTTGCATCTCCTTTTTTTATTGAGTGTTTTTTAAACCTCTCTTTAATCACATTTTATCCCTTTGTTTCTTGTATGGCCTTGTGGTATCTCTTTGGATTTTACCTCCACCTTTAGTGTTCGACCCCCCACCCCTGCCAGTCGGGGGGTTGAGGCCCAGCTTGCATCATTATGCTCCAAAAAGCATGTGGTGGTAACCCCGTTGGGAGAAAGCAGGCAGTGGAGGGATTATTAATTCAAACCTTTCTTTTGTTTTTGGATGACTGACCTTAGATGCAGGAAATGCATCCCTGTTTCATCTCCCAGTGTCACATTTATTTTCCACTCTAGAGGTCTAAATGTTGAAAATACCAGCAGGCTTTGAAACCCTCATATGTGTAATAATGATCAGTGCCTTTAAGGGAGCTCTCCAGGCTTCCCGTTCGTGGTTGAATGTTCTCTTTACACCAGTAGTGCTGCTTAATGGGGCTGGCTTCAGACTGAAGAGCTGCCATTAGGTGAGCCACCTCTCAGTAAAACCATTATCAACATAAATGTCACACAGCACAACCTCCTGTTTTCTCGCAGAGGAAAGCTGTCTGTTTTACTGAAACCGAAACTGGTGAGATGGATTTGGTTTTTGAGCTGGTTTGCAGCCACTGGTAATGCCTCTTTGAAGAGCAGGTTTCTGTTTTAATGGATGCTCGGAGCTACCTGCTAACAAGGTTATTGCGGCAGCGCTATCTTCCTGATGGTTATGTTGTAGTTGGTTCAGAAACTTCATAATTGATGTACCAAACACTCATTCCTCAGATCGTTCAGCCTGGGCAGACTTCTGACTGCTATGAAACAGAGGATGACTTTTCCAACATTAATGAAACAGCCAGCTGGTAACGCTGACATTTTTCCAGATGGGCCAGTTTACTTTGGGGTGCAGGGGGCAAGTGTGTTAAAGCAATTCTGTTTGATTTTGTTCTATTCACATTTCTTCCATTTGTGAAGAGCAGTGACACTCGGGCCTGACTGAGCAAACACTGAATGTCTGGCTACAGTTTTTCAAGCCTCATCAAACAAGACAAAATATATCATTTTATCCGAGCTTTTAAAGCAGAAGAAAATGCTCTTTATATTCTTGTAAACCATGACAATCGCTCTTGTATATAATACTGGACGCGCGTCAGCTCTTCACTGATGCCGTCTGTCAGCTGGATGACAGTAAAATAAAAATACTTTTTTAAATACCCGACTTTGAACCCTCGAAAAGTCTTTCAGAAGCACAAATGTCCCATCAGGCATCGGCATAGCAGAGAAAACATTCCAGCCCTCAGCCAAGCTGTGACACTTCCTCTGTAAGTGAGAATTAGAGTTCTCGCTTCAGGCAGCGCGTAAATGTGGACAAAAACGCCAGCAGGACCTCTGTCATTGAAATAGCTACTCCTCGTGGAGAGAGGAAGCTGTCAAAAAAGACCTACAGTCTCACTGAGCAGAGGGGAAAAGAACGGACACGACGGCCGGACAGGGCCTCGCTGTGTCTGGCTCTTTTTGTGTGCATTAAACATCACTTCTTCTGTTTCCTGGGAAACACTTGATTGAAATATTTTTTTCCCACTTGCTCTGATTTGCTGGTGTTTGAATGACCCTTTTCAGGCTAATAAAAGGATGATTTCTTTGCCTTTTGGACTACTGTGAAGAAACTAAAACAAAAACAAAACAAAATCCAATTGGGGGAAAAAAGTGAAAAAGACAAGCCTGTGTTTTGAAAAAAAATCCTCATTAAACACACTCTGCTCACCATTGTCTCCGCCTCAAAGGCATGAAACCAACTGTAAACGCATGTTGTTGCAGACAGACATGGTTTCAGGCACAACACAGACACACATTCCAACATGGAATTCATTCCCTACACACACACAAACCAAAGGTCAAGACAAATCCCAACTGAGAGCCTGCAGGGCTCTATCCACATTTCAAATTCCCCAAAAAAAGATGGTTTTCACCATAAAGCAGCGTATCACCATCATGAGAAGGGAGCAACAGTCGGCCAAACAACAGGATTAGAGGATTTAACAGCTCCTCAACAGTGATAGAAAGTGTTTAGATTGTTTTGGTTTGGGTTTTTTTTTTAGGATTAGTGTTTTTCCATTGTGGGTTTCTTCTTTTTGTCTGTGTGGGTTTCTTCAGTTTTCTCCAAAACCATGCACATGTAGATGAACAAAGACCCTACCGGAGAGATTGACGCTCAAAGATAAAATAAAGAGAAGACTGGTGGAAGAGAGGCAGAGCAGCCTCCCAAACCCAGACAGACAGTGGACAGTCAGGAAAGGAAGGGCTTCTGCGCTGACGGAAGAGGGTGTGTTGGCCCCACAGCTATCAGTACCAGTAGGAGGAGATGAGTTAAATGGGAAGAGTGGGAGGGAGGAAACACAGGGGAGAGAGGGAGAAGGAGACAGCAGATGTAGTCTGTCTAGCTTGGAGTTGAAAGGGAAGGAAGGTAAAGAGGAGATCCTGGCGCCATCCTCAGAGAGAAGGGCTGATGTTTGTGTTGTGAGGAGGCATCAGCTGCTGCTTAAAGCCTGCAGGAGGACACTGGGAAGGTAAAGTGGCACGTTTAAACAGGCGGTCAGTGCTTTAACCAGGTATGGAGCTGTACAGAAAAGGGTTTGTAGGCTGGAATATTCGCTCAAGTTACTCATACTGACCTCTGAGCGAGTCAAACTCACAACCCAGGCTTGTGATCTTTCACTGCACAATGAGTTTATGACTGTTTTGCATGCTGCTCATGGTCTGTACATGTGAGAGTTGGTGCGTTGTTGTTCTGCAGCTCCCGGGCAGATAAGAGAGACGCCCTCCTCTGCGCCTGTGAGCGATGAATGAGCGCCGTTGTGCAGGACGCCCAAAACAGTCTGCTGTGGCGATCCCTCGGGCCACTCTGCCGCTCCGCTCTTTGACATTAATTCTTTAACAAGCTGCCATTATGCAGCTCCAGCAGACATGCAGTCGGTCTGGGTCTGACTCTGACAAGCGTGAGGTTTTTATGGAATGTAAATGATCAGCTGACTGTGGAACGACGAACACAATGGTGAGAAATATTCCGCTTCTGAATCTACCACGGTCACCAGTACTTCCTGTCAGCTTTCTGGATTTTCAGCCTGACTTCTACGGTCACCTTTAGTCCAAAAACACTCTCCAACAGTCAGCAGCTGCAGGTGGAAGCTGCTGTATCAGCAGTAGCAGTGTGAAGGCGTGTCATCAGGACTCCAGGAGGCTGAACTCTGATGGGGAGAAAACAACGGGAGCGGGACAGTCTGAGGATGTTTCTGTTTGTGCACCTCCTCCGCCTCCTGGTTCTGCATCAAGAGAACAATGCTGAATGCTGGAGTGTGTGATGTCCTCGCTGCGACTGATCTGAACAGTTTTGCAGCGTTTCCTCTGTTTCTGAGTGGATCTCGTGCTGTCGTTTGTCATCACCGTCTCCACAGCTCCGACGCGCCAACAGATCTGTGACACTACACGAAGTCCCTCTCGTTCAACATCCTTTTCCTGTGGCCGGGTCAGAGCCCCATGAATGGGTTCTGGTGGTGGAGACGAAACAAAAGCAGTTCCCTGAGTGGAACGTCACCACCTCTGTTTCTGCAACAGAAGCTGTTTATAGAAACCGATATACAGGGACAAACCAGGGAAGTGGTGTAACCACATTAATCGCTGACTTCACGGCAAGGCAACAGTGTGACCAGACAATTTTCACGCCATGTTTCGCCCCTTCTAGACATCTCGCACCCCTGACCACCGCGGACATGTTTGATGGTTATCATGTCTGCACAGATGGAACAGCCCACCCTGCAACTGTGCTCCTAACTCAGCCATCGGCGGGTGTTCCGTGGGGTTAATTCTTTGATTTTTTTTTTTCTCAGATGTCATGGCGTCCAACCTACCGAGGCTCCAAGTTTCGAAATGTCTACGGAAAAGTGGCCAACCGGGAGCAAAGCTTCGAAGGTATCCCCATCACCAAGAATGTCCATGACAACCACTTCTGCGCTGTCAACTCCAAGTTCGTGGCAGTCGTCACCGAGAGCGCTGGCGGAGGCTCTTTCATCGTTATACCTGTATCCCAGGTAAATTTCCCTGTTATAGCCGTTTTTTCTGTTGTTTTTGTTTCTTTAGGTTCCGATCACACTTGTGGGCATAATTAGGATTTTGACCAATATTTAAACCTGAAATTATTTATGAATCATTGCTGGAGGAGGACACATTATTTTAAAGAAGGAAGGAAGGAAATATAGAAATCCCTTTGCCTTGATTAAAAACAACAGCAATGCCAGCCGAAGCACGCCAAGAGGTCACTCCAGTGACCTGAAGGTCATAGGTTTGATCCCACGTGGCGCTGTCATAAAAAGGTGCTCCTGCAAACGAGTGTGAAAATCCCTATAGAAAAGAGGGCTGGGTGTTCGTAAGAGTTGCTTGTTGTAAATTAATTCTGCTTTGCTGCTGGCACTGGATTAACCATAACACAACGGCGCTGCAGGGTTTAACGTGGAAGATAAGCCTTAAAGCTGCACTTTTCATGCAAGATAGAGTCCAAGAAGTCAATTTAATACATTTCACACACACACTGTATTTGCGGCAGTGATGTTCTTATTCTGGTGTTATTGGGCTTTTCACCATCTGAGCTGAGATTATGGAGTCAGCGCCAGTGTTTGCTTTGACTGTAGACTGCTGTCTGAACTATGATATGTCTCATTTCCTCAACAACATTTTGGATTCACCTCTTCGAGAGATTTTCTGCCGAAGAACTGAAAAATCTCTTGGCTGCAGAGCAAAACCTGAGTAAAGCTGCTGTCACGCCAAAGAAATCAGCTCTGACAGGGGAAGACGTGCACTGTTTTCATAGCTGTCAACGTGATTAAGCCTCTGTTTACTTTCACATTATAGTTACTAACTTTTTACTTTGCTCCTTATTAGAATTGACTATCCAAAAAACGTTTATTGCACATTAACGGAACTGAGACGTGTAATATTTGCCATGATTTGATCGATCTTCTTTTCACTCTAGCTCTTCCTGCGTTTTCTGCTGAGTGCACCAGCACGGACATTTACCACATTCAGCAGAAGCGCAGATGACAGCTGCTCTTTAAAAAAGGAGACAAGCTGTCAAATATTCAACACAAACGTTCACATTTGACTTACTAGGTCAATGAAATATACAAAGTACGTATCAAGCTGACCTTAGATGAAAGAGGTGAGAAGCTTCCACAGTTCACATACTGAATCTTTGATTCCTGCTGATCTGCTCTAAGCAAAGTGCAAAGATAAAGGTTAGGAATGAAGGGAGTGGACGAGTTTAAACCCTAATTAGGAGGAGAGAAGAGGTGATATGCTGGGCGATGGTGTCGGTCTCACTTTAACCCTGATCAGTAGCTGGTGAGCAGATGTCATCGCCACAAGCAGCCTGGATGTTGTGTCTGGAAAAGAAACTGACAGAAAATGGCAGAAATCTACCAAGGTGTGATCCATGAGATAGATCCACACCAGAGGCTGCCAGACGGACATATGGACCAGCACACGGGGGGGCTGAAAACACCTGGCACACAGAGAGGGGCCCAGAAAGTGACACATAAGGTCAGAAAGAGTCCCGGACAAAGGAAGAGCCTGCGTGGGTGTGGCGCTTCAGTCCTAATCCAAGAAAAGATCGGCCATTCAAGCAGCAACCTGAAACTAATCTGATGATTACCAACAATTATTGCCCTACCGTTCATTAATTTCTTGCCCTCCTGCCTGTTAGAACCTATTTTAAAGACTGACTGTCCAAAGCAGAGAATGTGGATTCCGCTCCGTAAGCATGAGTCAGCCAAGTCTTTTTGGGTTAATGAGCGGTGTGCCACACGGGCACAAGACTCATTTTCTTTTTAATCAGCGTGTGGCCATTTTGCGGCTACAGGACTGGATAAATCACATTCCGGTTGATGTTTAATCAGTGTTCTGATGTGCGTGCAGAACAATAGCCTTAGTCTCCTTGTTAATTAGGCTTTATTGGCAATAACAGATCAATAAGGGATGATTTCTCAGCGATGGCAGCGAGCTGCCTCTGGCCGCTGTTGATCTGGTCTCCGCGTTCAGTGAGTGCGTCACAAGAAATCGACACAGTGCACATGAGGCCAGATGTAATTGTATAACTCTTTCCTGACGATCGTCCAGATAAACGCAGCGCAGCTCCTGGATCCTCCGGTTCCGTGTGGACCTCATTAATTTGCAGGTAATTAGTTCCAGCTAAATCAGGCCTGGTCGCCCTGTTATTAATGATTCAAGAATAGAAAAGTCAAACTCATCCTCCAGACTTGAACTAATGTAATGACCTGCCAACATTTTCCCTGAATTTTAACTAAGAGGGCCTGAAGTGAGTCAGTTTTTTGTGTTGGTCAACTCTTATTTTGCCTTCTGTCCATCTAACCATTGCTCTGCCCCCTTATATTGACCCATTTTGCGCCTTCTGTTTTTTATACCCTTATGTTGTTTTGCATCAACGGGCTTTAATGGAAAACAGTTCTGCGGGTAGATTTCTTCCTTGCTGCTTCAGCTGGCTAGCTCAGTATTTGTTTCACTGTGTTTTATTTTGCATTCCTGCATTCCTCGTTTGTGCCCAGACCTACCCACAGAGTTTGCAGGACCCCTGAGAAAGTTTAAAGAACGAGCTTTAGTCAAATCTGCCTCAGTTAAATCAACACTTGGACACCACAACATGATTACATTCAGAAAAAACCTTTCATCGCCTCAGTAAATACCCTCGTTCTTGGTCAGCGCTCACCTCCTGAAACGACCACGTTGAAATGTTTTAATTACTCCTTTCTTAGAAATGCTGCTTACATCATTTTTTTGTCCCTATTGTTTAACAGAGATACTGCAAAATCCCTTGTGTCCCTCTTCCTCTCACACACACGCGCACACACACGCACATATGCACACTGGATTGCACTGTGACATGGCCCAATGCTCTGAAACAAATCTCTCCGGAAATAAAAAAGGGGTCACTGAATCGTAGTGATGTCAGCGCTTCGTGACGTCATTGCTGACGTCAGAAGGCCGCGGCCCTCCATTGTTGTGAAACAGCGCCCCTCCCTGGCCTCTGTGAGGTATTGCAGCAGCGCAGCCGCCCCGGGTGCCCTTCTGCAATAATCTGTTTTGTTGTTGTTGTTGTTGTTGTTCTGGACCTAATTATTTTTCCAGTTCTCTTTCAGCTCTCTTGGAGTTCTCTGGATGTTCCCTGAAGTGCTTTAATGTCACCGTAGATGCTTTATTTTAGAGTTCTAACAGCAGATGTGACTCTGCTTGTTTCAGTCTGGCCGGCTGGACTCTCATTACCCAAAGGTTTGTGGCCATCAGGGAAACGTGCTGGATATCAAGTGGAATCCCTTCTTTGAAAACATCATAGCATCCTGCTCGGAAGACACCTCCGTAAGTCTTTAACCACACACCCAAAGTAATAACCATCCATAAATACACACTCCAGTGTGTGGGATGCTGAGCGCGGTGGATCAGGTCTGACCCAGAACCCCGGCTGAAGCTTCTGGTATAGATTAGCTGCTCTGTAAATGTAAACGCCTTTCAGAGAAGCACCCATCTACAGCGCGTTCTGTATCATGACATCACACACAAGCACACATCAGATTACCTTTACCCTACTGGTGTGTGTGTCTGGTGCATTTCTCCATCCTGACAATAACACTGTGCTGTAGAGTCCTTTAACCTGTTGAGGGATAATCTGCCAACGCAGAGACTGCGACTGTAGCTGTAATCCTGTCTAATCCTAATGCAGTGCACCACATTGATACCATGTGCTGTTCTGATCAGGCCTGCAGTGCTGCAGTGCTGCAGTGCTGCAGTGCTGCAGTGCTGCAGAGCTATGAAAATGCTCCTCACATTACCAACATTATTGTCCCAGGGCTGACATATGTGTCTCACACTGTCCCTGTGCTTTATACCTCACAGGTGAGAGTATGGGAGATCCCAGACGGCGGCCTGAGGCGCAACATGACGGAGGCGGTGCTGGAGCTGTACGGCCACAGCAGACGAGTGGGTCTGATCGAGTGGCACCCCACAAGCAGCGGCATCCTCTTCAGCGCTGGTTACGACTACAAGGTAGCACAGCAGCAACACCCGATCTCCCGGGTTCTGAAATTACATTTCTGGTATGACGGGTGTCAATGTACACGTATCAGTGGTTACCCAACAGTCTGCAGCTCACACGGCCAAAGCTCCAAACCGAATCATCAGCTTTAGCGGCCCTCCACCTACATAATCCTTGCTGGTGTTAACAGATCCTGATCTGGAACCTGGAGATCGGGGAGCCCGTGAAGATGATTGACTGCCACACGGACGTCATCCTCAGCATGTCCTTCAACACGGACGGCGGCCTGCTGGCCACCAGCTGCAAGGACAAGAAGCTGCGCATCATTGAGCCCCGCTCTGGGGCCGTCCTCCAGGTCAGGGGACGGGGAAGAAACCTGTTCTCTTATATCTAATAGATCCCCAAGTATCACATGACTGCCCCACTTTAAACACATGAATAGTAATCCTCAAATCTGTAACACTGGTTGGTGTTTGTGCAAATATGAATAATGCTAATATTGCGCTGCTGAAACACACGCCACATTTGTGATTCTCCCCATCTCTGTCTGCATCAGCAAGCCAGCTGTAAGAACCACCGGGTAAACCGGGTGGTGTTCCTGGGCAACATGAAGCGCCTGCTCACCACAGGGGTTTCTCGCTGGAACACCCGGGAGATCGCCCTGTGGGACCAGGTCAGACGAGACCGCCGTGTGCCCCCGGGATGTGATCTCAGAGTGGGTGTGCGTTCAATTCCCTGTGTGTGTGTGCTGGTTTCCCCAGGAGGACTTGTCCATGCCGATAGTGGAGGAGGACATAGACGGCCTCTCAGGGCTGCTGTTTCCCTTCTATGATGCCGACACACACATGTTGTACTTGGCAGGAAAGGTGGGAGACCATAAACCTCACACATGACATAAATACTCTACACATATGTGGTCCTGGAAGAATGCATTTTGTTGCCTAGCAACTAGCGTGTCGTCTCCAACGCTGTAACAAAGGTCACAGGCCTCCTTCTTGGGACGCCTTGTTTAGCAAGTAAATACTCAGATGTGATTCATGTTGAAATAAAAGTGCCAGCATGGAAACGTTGCTGATTAAGCACATTTTGGCGCCGCGGCAGGGAGACGGTAACATCCGTTACTTTGAGGTTACCACGGAGAAGCCGTACCTGCAGTACCTGATGGAGTTCCGGTCCCCGACTCCACAGAAGGGTTTGGGTAAGTGGCCTGGTCATCAACACCACCTCTGCCCCTGAAACCATGGTCGCACCGCCTTTTTTTTCTTTTTTTTACCTCGGCAGGCGTGATGCCAAAGCATGGGCTGGACGTCGGGGCCTGCGAGGTCTTCCGTTTCTACAAGCTCATCACCATGAAGGGCTTGATCGAGCCCATTTCAATGATTGTGCCCAGAAGGGTGAGTGAGGGAATCAGAGTCACTGGCTGATTTTGAATCCTTCTTTTGGTGCTCTCAGCCAAAGAAACCTGGGTTAGGATGCCCAATGCGGCGCTTTTTCTCCCGTTTTCTGGTTTACAGTCAGATACGTACCAGGAGGACATCTACCCCATGACGGCAGGAACAGAACCTGCGCTCTCAGCCAGTGAGTGGCTGAGCGGCATCAACAGAGGTGAGCGCAGCGCACGTGCTGACTGCTGGCTATGCTTTACTAGTATGAACGTGCAGCCTGGTCCTGCCTTTTGGCAAAGAAAATGCTGCAATGCAACACAGCCCCGCGTCTCCAGTTGGTTGTCCGCTCTGTGGTCGGCCTTCGCACGCTGTCACGGAGCATATGGCCTCGCCCCGACGGCGGCACCGGCACTGAAAACTCCTCGTGTTAGTGCGTTTGCCTTTGTGCTAACAGATCCAGTCCTGATGTCCCTGAAGGACACGTACCGTCGCCCAAACCAGCTGGTCTTCAAAGCTCCAGTGAAGGAAAAGAAAAGCGTTGTGGTGAACGGCATCGACCTGCTGGAGAACGTGCCCCCCAGGACGGAGAACGAGGTAGAAAGAGGCGCTGGGAAGTGGGAGCTGCAGTAAATGTTCAAAAAAAAGTCCTGTGGCGTCTCAGATTACTGTCTGCCGTTGCGTATGGGGGTGTTTGTTGTCGACTCTGTGCAGCTCCTGCGGGTGTTCTTCAGGCAGCAGGACGAGCTGCGGCGGCTGAAGGAGGAGCTGACCTCCAAGGACGTGAGAATACGTCAGCTGGAGCTGGAGCTGAACAACCTGAAGAACGTCAGCCCCAACCACGTCTGACCTCCGCGCCTCCCGGTCTGGCACAGCTGCTTCTGCTGCTCCCACTTCTGACCTCTGATCAACAACCTCCTGAGCCTTCCTGCCTTTTTTCATATGTCGCTCATGTCGTTGTTTCATTTTGATAATGTAAAAAAACTGCTGGCCCAACCTGGAAGAGTGCTGGAATATGGAGGTGAGGCAAAATTTTACTCACTGCCGCCATGAAATTGATGGAGTCATGGTCTGAGATCAAATCTGTTTTGACCCAGCACCTTTAACTGGGATTTCCCCTCATATTTCCCTTATGTATCTTGGGAATGAGCCACTGTGCTCATCCTCTTTTCACCCAAACAAAAGTGATGTTTTTTTTTGAACTGGAGGCTTTAGAGACTTGCTGGTTCCCACGTTTCCTCCCTGAGGCCTTAGACCCAGCTGCAGCAGATGCGGCGTCCTCTCGGAAAGGGCCGATGCGCAGCTGGAGGATGAAACCGGGAACCTTTCTTTTGCCCACTGAGCTGCTTTCCAACGACTTCTCTCACCTGAATGTTGGCTGTAAATGTATCTCACAAAAAGAAACCCAAAGGCAGTCTCAGTCCCCCGAAAAGACCGCTTGAATTGTGTTTATTTAGGAAGACACGAGTTCTGACAGGATGGACTAACTGCTCCTTTAGACCCGAGGGAATCTTTGCTGGCTCACTCATTTTTAGGGCTACTTTTGAGGAGAGGGAATATTGTACAGAGTTTTATTTATTTGTCCCGTTTTTAGCTGAAACCGTTTGGGAATCCTGTCGTTTCCGTACAAAGTGGCTGTGCAAGTAACGGATGTGACGCTTGATAGGGTTCGCAGAAAGGTCTCACTAAAAAGGAGTACAATAGTGCTCCGGTTCCGATTATGCCAAGATATATTTTTGCCTTTTTTCCAGTGCAGGAATCTGTAATACTAACCATCCTTTGACACTGAAAGTATAATCACTCTTACCGAAACGTGTTTACCTGTAGATGTGATTTTTACGGTGGAGCCTTCATCTGCCCGAGCCGTGTAGGATTCTAGCGCCATTTTAACCCTTTTGTTTTAGCTCGCTTCGTTAGCTCTTCAGGAAACAGTAACCAAAAACATTCCAGCTGTATTTAAGTCACGTTGATGAGATGAGGAAAGAATAAAATTGTACTGAAAACACACTTGTGGTTAAGGCGACGAGAGGAGGAACCCGGCTTTAGGATGCTCCGGCTGTCGGACAGCACTGGGACAAAAATCCTCTCAGCGGAAGCCATTTGACTTGTCTGGGTTGCGCAAGGATCACCACAAATCACAACATATATAAAAGGGATTTATTGAGGTGACTGGGAGGGCAAAAAGCAAACAATTTAGGTGATGACGGTGGATTTAACATGGTGTGAAATATCACTGAGGTAGGCCAATCTGACCATTATGTAGAATTGAGAAAACAAAGTCCAAATAACTGGCTGCTTTCCACAGTTTACACTTTGAAACAATAAATTTTCAATGTACATAATTTGCAGTTGTAACCTCCATGTATAATCAAGCACTTCTCTACGCTAACACCACAAATTCACACCTGTGTGTCACACACACGCACACACACACACACACACACACACACACATGCGCACGCACAACAAAACGAGAAAAGATGAGTTCTGATGTTGAACATTTCCCGATGGAAAGATTATGCATACGAAGTTAACGTTCAAATTTCAAGAAATTTCACACTGCGTATTTCAGATAAAGCAGCATACATATTTAATATCTTATTACAATTCATACTTTTACCTCGGTTTTCTGTTTAATGTCTGCCGTCGTCAAAGGGAATACAAAAAAATAGATTTGGTCATTATTTACAAGAACACGTAATTTCCGAACTATCAAAGCTGAGGGTTTAAGAAGGGAGAGGGGCTTTGACAAGGGCAGACATCGCTTTGCTGTGATCTTTTTTTAAAAATACGCCCTGCGAGGGTCACATGTGCATGTTCAGACGGAGGTTTCACACCAGGACAGCAGAGTAATCGGCATACTGTGACACTACAAATACATAACTTACATTCAAAAACAAAAAGTACGATGCAGAAAATTAAGACGAGGGAAGGGACACCCACGCGTGAACTCCAGTAGTCGACCTTGAAATGTTTAGACATGCACTCTTATGTTCAATCTTGAATTATGCTTTTTAAAGGGGCGGGGTTTGAATCCATGTGCCAGCAGAAATCTTACACAGAGAAGAGAAAAAAAACTTTTTTTTGTTTTCTTTTTTAAAAAGGTTCATCCGTTGTTGTTGTTGTTGTTATTATATATGCTGTTACAAAATCTGTATCCACAAAGCAGTTAAAAGTGGACCGTAGGGACTGGAAACACGGGAGCATCAAAGGTACGGAAATTTTAACTTAACTCTCCAAACAACCCCGTCTACCTGACTGGCCAATAACGAGAGAAAGAAACACAACACAAAGAAAATAAAAATAACACTCCTACTGCAATATGAAACTGGGTGAAAATAATACATGGGGCTGCTAGGAAGTGACAAGGAGATAGGAGTTTAAAAGAGTTCACATCTTAGCTTCAGGAGGACCTTCAATCGTCTTCGTCTTCCTCGCCTTCCTCGTCCAGCTCCCTTTTTCTCTTCTGCCCTCGCTCTTCTTCTGGAACATGAAAAAAGGACGTTTGGTGAAGAGCAGAAGGAAATAAAGGTGGCGGTGTTGGGACACGCGTGTCTGCTGGGCTGGACTGAAGGTGGAAGTTGCAGTTTGGTGCCCTGCAGCCGACCGTTGCCTCCTTTTGAGCAACGTCCGTGGAGCAACACTTTCACAACCCTACTGAAATCCATCCACTCAAACTCACCCTCCTCATCCTCGTCATCAACCTCTCTGTCGTTCAAGTCTTCCTCCTCTTCCTCCTAACAACAACAAAAAGTAATTCAGTGTCCTGATTTAAAAGAAACATTTTAGGTTATTCCGATATTGTATTCTGGTCCCACCTCTCCACTCAGGTCCTCTTCTTCCTCTTCATCATCCTCTCCTTCTTCTTCCTCCTCGTCACCTGGCGCTGCATCTTCATCATACTCCTCCTCATCTACATCTGTAAACATCAGTGGCAGGTTCATAAACTAAACACACATGAGGCTAGCCTGCACACAACTCCAGCTCTTTGTTCTCAACTTTACCATCCTCGTCGTCATCTTCATCATCCAAGCCCTCTGCATAGACCTCGGCGTCGGAATCTGGAGCCTCTTTGTCGTCCTTGTCGTAGCCGTCCAGGTACGTGAGCTGGGGTAGTAGCTTGAACACGCTGTCTCTGTATTCGTTCAGGTTTGTCACTTCACAGTTAAAGAGATCCAGGCTTTTCAGAGTCCCCAGATCTTTCTGTGGAAGGGAACGCCGGAGCGGGCGTGAGCAGCCAACACAGTTTCCACGGAGCTTTCACGCCTCCCAGGGGCTCACTCACCAATGGTTCTATTGTGCTGAGGTCTTTGATCTTGTTTCCGCTAAGGTTGAGATGTGTGAGGTTGGGACATTTCTCCGCCAGAACTTCCAGCCCTCCTGAGATCCTGTTATCGCTGAGTTCGAGCTGTCGATCGAACCGGCAACGGGACTGTTAAAAATCTTCAAAATGATTGTATGTCTGGTAAAGGGAAAGAAAAACCCACCTTTTTAAGTTTATTTAGCTTCGGCAAGTGGGCGACTGTTGTGAGTCCAACGTTGATTGTGCTTAGAAATTCCAGCTCCTCAAATTCGTCTGTCAGACCTTCAATTTTTCCATCGTTTGAGCGACAGTTGTCTAGCACCAGCTCTTTGACCTGTAAGACACACCAACACAAGGCTACGTAAACAGAAATTGTCAAAGCTTGTGTTCATTACTCTAATTGCAGAACATTTGACTCCAACAATGGAAATACATGATATAACTGAGGACATGCGCTTAAGTAAAAATCCACTAGGGAAGATTGTCGTTTTGCTTTAATTTCACCAATAAAAACATTTATAGTTTATTGAATATAGAACAATATGAAACATTTATTCCGTGATCATCACCTTAAATTCTTTTTTCTGAACAATACTGCAGTTGACAAAAGTGATAGCCCATTTACTATACTAAATATGGGTAAAAATATGACGTCGTGTGTTCAATAAAAACAGTAGTGTAAAGATATCATCGCGCATACTTTCCAACATAAGTATTTTAGAACATAGTGGAGTACAAAGTGTGAAAAAGGTCAACACATGTGTATTTGCATCGTGATGATTGGCGCTCACAGGTGCGCCGTTATCACACCGGAACATTCAAACGGCTTCCCGAGATCACGTCCCGTCGACGCGCCAAGTCTCGCGATAGCTCGGGTCTCCTTTCATTACGTATAATAAATGACATTTAACCGCGTTTTCGAGGAGAAATAGACACGCTTCTGTGGTTGAAAGAGGTAAATGGAGTCTAGTTATGGAGTTCTAAAGAGGCCCGAGGAGGGCGAGCGGTTAGGATGGGCGCAGATGCGCCGTAGTGAAAACAAGTCGGAGTGAAGGAGCCCTACGAGTCGTGCACAGGGTCATTTGTGAGTAGGAGGGGCAGCGGAGGCAGATTAGATAGCTGCCAGGCAAACGATTCATTGTTCTTTAGCTAAACTCTCACCCTTTGGATTTATGGCGTGTGTAGACTTCTGTTAATAAGAAGGTATGATGAATCGTTCGTCGTTTGTGTCGAATGAACGGGATATTGGGCGAATTTCGACTTGCCTTTGTTACTCGGTAAAATGGCGGCTTGTCCTAGTTCTGGAAAACTAGAGCAGCAACGCGGCTCGACGATTTGTTTTCATCACGTCTCTCTCGAACTGCCGTCCAAAAGCAACAAAAATGTCGACAAATCAACTCCACGCCCAGCTACCAACAACGCAGCGGGTGTGTTTTGAGTGTCCTTGACGCCCTGGCCGGTGGCGGATACCGCTCCGCGCCAGCGCGGCTCTCCTCGACCATCTGTCCGCACCGCGGCTCCCGATGTCGGCCGCGGTCTCGTCGATCTCAGCCGGTCCTACTGTGCTCCCCGCACGGCTAAACCATCCAGCCGGAGCACCTGGGTGGACCGTGTGCGAAGGCTGCAGCCATAAGGCGACACATTCTGAGGTTGTGCTTTTTATGCATCGTTGATAATGTCATGACTTTCAGCTATCCGCATCCTTAACGCGCCAGGTGCGCGGCTCGAAGGGCTCGGACGGATGCATTTCCCAGACAAAGCAAGCTTCGAACAACAGGTAAATAATGGCAGTTTGGGTTTGCAGCCAGAAAGGGCTGCCTTCGTAGATCAAAAGTTACAAATATGGCTCCTCATAGCGCTTGCCTTGTTTATACCGCTGGCGTGAAAAAGCGGTTCTACGTTCTCAAATTGCACATCCGAACCGTGATGTTGGAGCCGCGCTAAAGTTCGCCCGGCGCACCCGCAGCACCTGCCGGCTGGAAACACGGACGCCACGGCGAGAGCCCACGTCTCCATCATCTTTTAACTTGCAAGAAACTTTGAATCTCCACGCCAAAGACACCGCACGGAAGATTCTCCATTAGCTGAGAGTGGAACGCTAACGGAGCGAGATGCGCGGCCAACTTACGTCCGACGGAGTGCGGTTCCGCAACTCCAGGTGAATTCTTTTCCTCATGTCCATCCTCGATCGACGCGGCGGCGACGTGATAACACACTTTTAATTATTACTGCAAATGCAACTAGCGCCTCAAGAACAGAATGCTGTTGTTCATTCAAACTTGATCCGCTCGGTGGGCGGGAGCACGTTTCGGGATTGTCGTCACCGCCGACCAATAGGAACCGGCGGATAAAGAGGGAACGGATTTACACGCGCGTCACCAATCGGATGGCCGCTATGGAACTGGGTGGGGTTTTGTTGTCGAAGTTTGGTTGTTTGTTAACTGAAGTTTACACGGCTAATGGAAGAGCCGAATACCTGAATCCACGCCACCCACGGGGAGCGACCTGCCCGCTGCGTGTGCGTGTTCAGGGGACGCACGCCGCAGCCGCGGCCTTGCTTCAAGGCGGAGGCCGTGGTGCCGTGAACGCATCACGCACTAATGTCTGCACAATGCACCCCATGTAAGAAAGAAAGTGACAGGATTTCACTCAAACATCTTATCAAACGTTATACTTGCGTACAACGACAAATATTATGACCCCATTTTTAGAAATGATCAATATTAGAACAGTTACACTGTTTTTCCTCGAGATCAGTTGGATAATAATGTTTTGGCGTCTGTTCTGTCTGACCTAAAAACCTTTCTTCTGCGTTAGAGGAGCACTGAAACGTCCCCCCATGTTTTTATGAAACTGCACTAATGGGCGTTAAGAGCTCCGTCTGCAGCCACCAGAGGGCAGCAAAGCCTTGAGTTTGGAGCCAGCCAACGTCGGCGAACTTTTTATTTCAGGAGCGTGCGTTCAAAAACGCACCAGCACAACCGGATAGGTGCAAAAAAAAGATTCATTTGCATTTGCAAAAACATTGCAGTAAAAAAACAAAACCGTACGTTTGTCTGCCAACTGGAAAGTAGTGTTAGTAGATATCAGGAGTGGGCATGGTCTCACACTCCTTTTTTTTTAATGCAAGTCACTTGATAAGAGTGATAAATAACATGTGTGTGCGTGATAAGAGTGCACGAATACCCACCAGTAACGACACTCTTGTTCTGTGATACCACCAGGCGTTTCGGGGTCACGGCCCACAGGGCCCATCGGGGGAGGCCGAGGCACCCTCAGGAGAAGAGCAGTTTAGAAGACGACTTTTTTCCCCATCATAAGTCACACACATACATAAGTCTTGATCATTTATAGGTCTGATCTGATATGAGACACAGAGCCCCTGAAAAGCTTCTTTAATCTCATCACTGATGGACAAACAGCAGAAGTCCATCGACGTCTGATTATGTTGCCAGTAACATCGCTTTCCCCACAGGGACATGTTTTTAGGCCATAATCACTCTGAGATAATTATGCATTTTGTTTTGGAGAATTCAGGCTTTAACGTAGTAGCTTTTTTTTTGCCCTTTTATAAATATATTTCAAGTTTTTTACAATAATGTACATGCAAGGAATATGGCAGAATATAATGTAAGTGAATACAACGTATAAAACCCCCAATATAAATGTATGCTAACAATAATAATAATAACGATAATAATAATGATGAAAACACTAATCATTACTATTATTCTTGTTTATTTTATTTGTTGTCACAGGTGTAGTATCCATTTCTACCACAGGAGGGCGACATGTACGCGCCGATGACATTTGCGGTCGTGGTTATGGTTAATTCTCTCTTAGCGTCTGAACACAAGCATAAAAACCTCTTAATTCCAGAGAAAAATGGCGTCAGTTGAGATGCATTCTGAGAGCATCTTGTTTCCGTGAGCTGTTTTGCTCCTGATAACTAACTCTTTCAGCTACTCACCGCCGTTTTACTTTTTTTATTGAGTTAATTGGTTACTGGAACTCGAATACCTCAGTTCATGTTTTTTTTCATTCCTGTAGCGTTTCTCTATGTCTCTATAATACCGTGCGTAACAGCCCTGTTGCGGGTCCTTCATCCTGGCCCGGAAACAAGCACTTCTGCAGGGCCGTGTAAAGAGCTGCAAGTGTCTGCTGGCCCCCCGCGGCTCCTGGTTGGTGCCCACTGACCCGGCTAACACGTGTGATCCGCCAGCTGTGGTCGCTGAAGTGTGTAACATGATCTTAGCGGCGTGAGCAGCGGCTCTGCTGTCCGTCAGCGTAGGCTGGTGTTGTCAGTCGGTGTGTGAGGTGAGACCCCCCCAGCTCCCCTCCTGTAAATGACATGCTCTTGAAGGCCTGAGGGATGCTCCTACAGAACAGGCTAAAGGGCCAACGGGACCTGTAACTCCACAGAGAAGATCTAGGAGGCATATTTGACCTATTTTCACCTGCAAAATGAAATCCCACTTGCAGTAGGACGTGGAAGAAAGGGAGCATATTCATATTGACTGAGAATTTTGGAGGAACTATCCTGTAATTCAACGCTCATCCTGGACCGAAGGGGCTCACACACTTTTTAGACGCTTCCATCTCACCAAACTGCATCAGACCTGCCTCAAGTATCAGAAACAGACACAGAATTGACTCTCAAAGCATGGGAGTGATGCAGTGGTGTTTCTCCTGACACGTGTAGGGAGTGAGCACTTACAAGGCTCCAAATTAGCTGCATCTATATTTCTTTGCAGGGCAGAGAAAAGGCTGAGCTTTGACAGGGCTGCTGCAGAGGAGACATGCAGAGAGGAGATGAAAACCGGGAGACGGTCTTGTGCATCATGATGTAAATGGCAATGCACTCAGCACTCTGCTACAATTAAAATTTAATGAGGCTTCTTCCTCCATTTGGTTGAGCGGATGCTGTCGGATGTTGCTGTGCAGATTCTTCCCTCCTGTCACCAAACAGGGTGCGCTGTTCTGCGTTTCGGTCCGTTTCCCCTTTCACGCCATATGACAAAATGTTTGATGATCCCTGTAGTTCCACTGAAGTAAAAATAGATTATTGAATCTGAAAATGTATGCAGATACGCCCCCAGCCCTCACACCCCCTCCGCCTAATTGTATTCCAACATGTTGGATGATGAATAATTACATATTTGCAGTGTGCTAATCCTCAGAATTCCCCTTCTGTTGCTGATGAGGTATTTAAGGCCGATCTGATCATCTGTGTGGTGTGTTTTAATGAGGCGGAGACTCAGACGGAACACTGCGGCACAGACGGAAACCTTCCCTTTTCCTCTTTCCTGGTCTCCAATCTCACAAATGCCTGTTTCTGTGCCACAGACCAGAATTCTAAAACTCCAGATTCTGAGGTCGTGGGCATGTCTGACCGCCACGTTCATGCTCTTCCTGGAACACTCCCGAGTCCGAGCGGAGCTGAATTAGCATTTCTGCCACACTGGCTCGTATTTCCCGTTTCCTGTTCAAAGAGGGCTTTTTCTGTCTGTTATGTGTGTGTGTGTGTGTGTGTGTGTGTGTGTGTGTGTGTTTGTTGTCAATAGGCCCCTAGTTTAACAGTAACCAAACAGGATGGATTTTATCTGAGCCGTGAGAGATGCCTGGGTACCTGAAACATGTCCCATCACCCTTTAGACATCCCTCCGCACCTGTGTGGGTTTTACAGGTTAGGGTTGGTTGTTTAATTCCCACTCAGCTTCTTTGAGGTCTGGACCTGCCAGGTTAACCTAGAGGTCATCCTGAGGTCACAGCCCCGTCGGGTCGGCCTGTGTGTGCCCTCGTTTTGGAGATGGAGAGCTCCTGAAGGACTGAAACAGCAGACAGGTGAGCCTCCACACCCGGGAATTCACTGGGAATTCTACAGGCACCAATTTGCTGTTGACTCAGTGATGGATCACAGCCGAAAAGCTGAGCTTTCACACAGAAACGGCTGCCTGCTTCAGCAGTTCTTTAACCTCCAAAGATGATCAGCTTCCCCATCCCTCCCGCAGAAACATTCCGCCATTTAAAGCTCGAGTCAGCAAAGTTGGGAACGCCGGAATCGAAGGCTTCGCCCCAGGCTGATTGAGATTGTGTTTACTCTCATAAAAAATGAAGGATTTGGAACGCGCAAAGCAAACGGTTAAACAGCGTCAGAAAACAGATGACGAGAAAATAAAAGTTTCCACAGTGAGCAACTTTCTCATGGATAAATCATCAGATAGCAGCGGAATCAATTACCATATCCGAACAGGAGTGTGTGGGAGCGGCGCTTGGGCTCCCCACTCCGTCCCAACAGACACTGACTTCTCAGCCTTCCTCCTTTTAACCGCTGAAAACCGAGAACATTTCTAAATCATTACACACAAAAAATGCATTTGAAAAAAGTTATTTTCCCGTGTTTATTTTAGCAAGAAAAAGCACACGAGCCCTCAGCCTGGGAACCTCATTTGTGCCGTTTGGAACATTATCACTTCCCTGTTTTTGACCTTCACAGTTGCTGTCATGAATCATTTGTGTGTAATATGAAGAGTTTGAGGCTGAACGCCGACCCTGAGGAACCCCGAGGAACCCCGAGGACCCCTGAGGACCCTGGTCTCCCAGCTCCTGACCCTGGAAACCTAAATATGCTGTAGACGGCTGTGCACAAGCTTCCCAGTGTTTTCAGACCACTTTTGTGCCTCTAAAGGCATTAATTTTACACCAGAAAGTAAATGTATTGTTTTTATAAATAGTTGATGTGCTCCTTCCTGATTAATTTCGATCCCTTTGTCTCGGGTGTCTTGTCCTAATTCAAGCCTCCTGCCTTTGTCTTTCTCCTGCCTCCTGTGATCACGTGTCCCATCAGTCCACAGACATATCCATGCTCTCTCCTCTTTCTTTGTCAGTTTGCAACCTTTGTCTTTCCTGTTTTCAGTTTTTATTTGCTTATTTAAGCTGAGCACAATGTTCAGACGGTAAAGCTGCTGTTTTCTACGCTCATTATTACACCAATTACGCCCGGCCTCTGGTGTCCAGTCCGACTCCCTACGGCTGAACCAAATCCCGTTAAGAGTCAATTTCACGATTGTTTTTAGGTTCTTTCAGGATGGAAGAAAGCTTAACAAAACACACTGTTCATAACATCGCTCCGGCTCGTGTGGCGTCTTTACACCAAATCCTACTTGAAGAAAATGACAAAGATGGAAGCTCATGAATCTTTAATGGTCTGCAGGGAGCTGACAGAAAGGGACAAAAGCAGCTCAGCTCCGCGTGCAGCCCAAACACTCGGATCAATCAGGCGTCTGTTAGGTGGCCTGGGTTCAGTCTGTCCTGCAGTCTGAGAGCGAACCGAAGACGGGTAAAGATCTCCGTTTAAATCACCTTTAGGTGTCAAATCCACATCCGCTGCTTAAAGAGAAGGGATGTGCTTTTACCTCTGGAAGAGTGTGAATGTAGAAGCAACTGGGATGTTCTCGCAGCGTTCTCAGCACCCTGTGGTCCCAGCACAAAAATATTTCCCACAAAATCACCGTTTTAATAGTTCCCCAAACTCTTTGGGTCAGATGCAACACCAGCTCGCCCAGCTCAGTTTCAGCCTTTGTCAGCTTTTATTTCAGATTCTTCGCTGTCGGTCACTGTGATGCCACCTGTCTGCGGTACCGGGAGTCAGACCCAGAGGGTTGCACCTTTTCCTCCTGTTTTCTCAAAGTTAAAATGAGAATCGGACTTTGAATACCGATAACGGCCCAGAAAATGCTGTGTGGGATTGGAGGGCCTTATCTCAGGCAGACAGTCAGTTTGGGGTTGATGCTCGCTACAGAAAGCCTGGAGAGAGGACCGCAGCCTCCCAGTCATCCCTCCCGGCGGCAGGTGGCCGTTTTCATCAGCCAGCATCAGTTGGATGTTTTTAAAAAGGCCTCTGCTTTGTAGTTTATCTGGTTTGTGCTGCATTTGAAATGAAAATTTCAATCCCTCGTTCCTCTCCCTCCCAGTCTGGAATGACTCCTGATGTACTTTCTCCATATTTTGCACTGTAGCAGGTAGAAAATTGTAAAATATGAGCTGCAAATTACCCAAGTTCTTTCACCGGTGATGTCTTCAGTGTGTCTCTCAGAAATTCCTCCTCAGACTAAAAATGTGGCTCTAATGGCTGAAAACCTTCAGAGCCTGACACGAGTTCTTCTGTTCCAGCTGGACAGATGAAAGGGGATCTGCTTTAAATGGCCTGTTTGATCCCAGACTTGCTTTCTAATATCTGCACTTCCAACAGCACATCTGCACTGGTCATCAGAAGTGACAGAACAGGCAGAATTATTCAGAAAGGGTGAGCTGATTTGCATGGACAAGAAACGAGCGGTGGGGCTACATTTCCTTTACAGTTGTAGCTCTTATGCATCCCCTTTCTCTCACATCTGTTGACGCTGGCAAAAATTCTGTACAGTTGACAAGAACAGGTAAACGTGCGCTTTGATACTAACATATGTGTTTTTTCAGAAATGGACGAAGTAGCACCTGGTGACCCTCTGGGGCTTATTAAACCTACCACTGCTCATTATTTCTGTTCAAAACGTTCAAACTAGAACACGATATCTCATTACTGCCATTTGTTTCTTGCCGATGTCCAAATATATTCGTTTCGGATTGTGCACAGAAGTGAGCAGCAGTCAACTAACAAAGGATCAGTCTTTACTGTTTTTCCCCAGGGTAAAATGTTACTGTTGTGTTGTGTCCTTTGGTGTTACCATTTTTAAATGTTATTTTGTATAATGTCACATATAAAACCGGCAGAGTGGGAGGATAACAGTGTAGCACATGATCCACACCATGCTCATACTTATATACATTCAAAAAAAAAAGCTGAAATTGCCCATTTAATCCTTAATTTATTTAATAATGTGAGGATTCAATGAGGAAAAAATAAATAAATATATACTCAGAAAAGGTGAACAATAAGACGTAATCTTAAATAAGATGCATTATGGAAATCTTGAGAGTAATTACGTCTTATAATAATAATAATAATAAAAAACTACTACTACTACTACTACTACTACTACTACTACTGATAATAATAATAATATTAATAATAATAATAATAATAATAATAATAATAATAATAATTTTCTATTTAATTTTATTCTGACAGCAACAACCGCTGTCGAGTAATTTGATTGGTCCATTAATGTTCCAGAAGTCTCGTTTTCTCTCGCGATACTGCAGCTCCGCCAGAGCGAGAGGCAGCGCTGAGGCGCCTTCAGTTGCTGGTGGGAAGCAGCTCCGGCAGCGCCGCTCTTGGTTGAGCCGTAATTTCACCCGAGTCAAACTAGGACAGTTTGAAACGGCCGACAAACCCGACAAAACTCTTCAAGACGATACCGTCCTGCTCCAAGAGACGCCAGGTAAGGCTGCTAATGTTGCGTCTTGTTGGCTCCTTCTCCACACATTCATAAGCGGTGCTGCTCCACAGTTTCATAACATTTAAAGCCCGTTGTCCTCCTCTGCTACCCTTCATCCTTGTCCGACACTTTTTCTACGGTGTGGAGTATTTGCTCAAAGCTTTAGTCGGAGGGGTTTTGATGAGGGAAAGGGAGGAGAAATGCGGGAACTTTCAAGCGCACTGTTGACTTTGTCTCTGGAATGCACACCCCTGTTAGCTAGTATGCTAACCGTGCTGGCTGACTAGCCTAGCCGGAGAGGATCTGCCCTGCAAACCTTGTCCTCATCAAGAGTTTCTCTTCTGATGAGGTGGCTGCAAGAGAGGAAGCCAGGAAATCTTTCCCCTTTTTTCCTTGTTCTCTTTGAACTAGTCACTGACAAACTTTGCTTCTGTTTAGCGACCAGCCTCCAGCTGCTGGGGGTCAGTGTAACTAACACAAATAATAAGAACTGGTTGTAATCCACATTTAGAATTGGCCGTTTTTACTGGATTTTAAGACAAAGTCACTCCAGTATCAGGAACTGCTTCCCGTTACCTGAGAACCAGTAACCTTTGGGAGAACCATGTTCACTACTGGTGATCCAGGCTTTAAGTATTGCTTTAATTCTCCTAAAAGTTCCAACATGAAACATTTGTGACTTTTTATTGGTTGTTCTTTGAGATAAAGGTGAAACCTTTGCACAGATCGCCAGTACCAGATGACCAGAACCAGTTTGGTCACTGACAAGAACATAGCATTTAAAATCGTTTAAAGAATTACATGAATAAACCAGATTGACTTAAGTTTCTTCATAGACACCATTTCTACTAATCCGCAAATTATAAAAGGCATCTTTACGTCGCTATCATGAAAAGATGGCTAGCAGACAAATCTCAGCTATGATTTTTGCATTTTAAACACACCGGTTTCATTAAATATCCAGTGGCCAAATTTTCAATTCTTCAATTCTTCACATTGAGCCAGAAAAGTAAACTCAAATCGTTCCTCTACATCCAACTTGTGTGTGTGTGTGTGTGTGTGTGTGTGTAATGTACTGGTTGTTGCACATATATGTGACACTTTTGTGTGAGATTTGTTGACTGTTATTGTAAATGTGGGATCAGCTGTTGGGGGGATCCAAGCAGATAACACTGATTATTTTTCTATTATTTCTTACTTTTAATTGCCGTGTAACTGATCAACCTCAAGCAGGTTGTAATTAGCCTGATTTTTTTTTTTTTTTTTAATCCGTGATTAAAAACACAAGCCTGCTGTCTATTTTCGGGAAGCGGAATCAGACTCTGGCAGCCAACCTGGCTGCCGTTTCTGAAACTTGCCACGGGAAATGTCTGCTTTCATTTGGGGCTCGTGAACCAGAAAAGCACTGATGTAAATCAGGTGACAAGCAGTTTTTCCTGTAGTGAAGCAGATGAAAAAGGAGGAACATATTTTAGAGACCGACGGTAAAATTCTAGTATTTTTATACAAACACAGGAATTCTCTCTTTCCTTCAGCTTTTCCGTGTCATTTGTTTGTTACACTCTTGTCCGTTCTAATGAAAATCAGGCAGTTTAACCGCAGCGTGCAGCTATATTCCCGGTGGTTTGCTGCTGCTGCGCTGAACTCTTGGCCCTATGACCATGTTGGTGCAGCCACCTGCAGCCTGTCTGGAGGACAACAAACTGGCTGGGGTGTGTGTGTGTGTGTGTGTGTGTGTGTGTGTTTTAGAGCCGTAGCCCCAGCCCAGGCGCCTTCCTCCCAGTCGGTTCTGAGTTCAGAACCATCTGCCCCCAGCACAGTGGGAAGGCAAGAGCCAACGAAGCCAACTTTTCGTTCTTTTAGCGTTAAAAGAACTGATCTTAGCGGACGTTTCTGCTGGGGCCACGACCCGTTGAAACGGGATTTCCAGACAAAAATACAACAGATCGGCGTGGAAACAGCAGATCCGGAGCGGGGTGACGCTCCTGTTGGTGCTGCAGCAGCGCTTTTTGGAAAAGTTTATCTCTGTGTCAAAAGCAATTCCCAGTCCTCACATGGATGGGACTGTTGTCTCCGCCCACATCAGCACAGTTGTTGTTATTTGTCATCTGGACCTGTTTGACAGTCTGTTCAGCAAATAATTGCTGTCCTCTCTGTCCTTGGCTGTTGCTTCTGTGCTGCCTCGTTTGTATTTTTGTATTAAATTCATTGATTTATTTAGTTGTTTTTGGTCTCTGCTGATGTTATTTTAAAGCTAGCTGCAAAGTTTAAACATGGCTAACATGGAACACGTTGAAGTTCTAATGTAGAAAAACAGCATGTTTTTGTTGGAGTTGTGCAGTAGCGTTGATATTGTGTGTTTTTATCGTGGATTTCTCTCAAACTGGTGCAGTGAAACGTCTCCGGGCCCATTTTGTATTTAACCTCCTAGGAGCGTCCAGCTTTCACAGCCCAGCGTGGATAAAGGATGTCTTGGCTAATTTTCTTAATAGAACCGGGCGACTCTGAAGGTCTGTTAGCCGTGCGCGACCCTCCTTCCCTCACACCTGATTAGGCTTGCAAATGACGTTTACCTTCATGCAGCACAAGGTGTAACCCTGGCCGCAGAGACCTGGGAGGACTCTACCGGACTGGTCGGACACATTAATATGGGAGGGACCGCAGTGTCTTGAGCTTCGGCTGCGTTAAGGACACTATCAGCTGTTTGCAAAAGTAGCAAAGCTGCTTTTAGGGTCCAGAAACCAGACTAAATACACGGACTTTGTGGCGCTGCCGAAGCAGATGCATTCCTCCTCCTCCTCCTCTCCTCCGTTCATCGCACGCCTGAGTAGTCCATCACCATTCAGCTCATCTTTGACAGCTCTTTTAGGCTGACAAATTTGATGGACCTTGACTATCTCAATGTCACATCTCCAGCCAGTTTTTTTTCGGTCTAATGAGCAGCCCGAGCCAGAGGAGGCTGCTCGATGCTGCTGATGAATGTAGGAACACCGTCAGGGGCTGTGTTAGCGCTGTGGTTAATGTGGTGGCCGTTGATCAGGCTGTTCCTGGTTAAGATGCACGACACCGAGGCCAATTCTGGTGAAACCTGCCCAGTAAAGCAGAGGCACGGTGGGACGAGTGGGTTTTTACTTGGCCATGCCGGACATGTTCCACTGGGCGGATGGTCGACCTCCAGACTCTTGACCTTTCTGATAGACTCCCACACTCAATAATCCAAGGCTGCAATTCCATCTTTGAATTTTACATTTTATTTGTCACATTGAACATAAAAATCAAAGATTTTTTTTTTTCCTTTCCAGGGACAAAGTGAAAACAGCACTGAAGGTCAACGTCTTCTTTATTTCTGGGACAAACAGAAGGACGTATGGCAGAGATGGAGGAGGTGGGGTGGGGGGGCTACAGGTCAAGTTTCTTTGAGGAAAAAAAATGTATTCACAATTATTTTAAAGGGAAAAAACAAGATTCTGAAGAAGGAAACTACGATCCAGTGCTTCATACAGTAAACCTCACTTTGTTTACCTCCTGTTGGCCTAATCAGACACCCAGTCTTTAATTATTTGCCTGCAGCTGTTTTCACTGAGCACATTTCCTCCTACTTTACTTATTAATGCCGTGAATGTGGGCTGAATCCAACATCTCTGCAAATAGGACAGAAATGGGGGTCTTCTTCATGCTTTGTGATCAACGACCTGAAACGTTTGAATGCCTGACGTTTTCCTCCAGTCCCGTTGCTCTTCTTACACACACATATTGCTCAATGTTTTCGCAGCAACGACCTGCAACGGTGTCCCAGTTTAGCCTAAGATAACATCAGGGCTGCGCGATAAACATGCACTACATCTGGACCAGATGTTTGGTGCGCACAAGCTGAGACGTTTTTACATGGTTTTGGTTTTTTTCCATCAGCGTTATCTTTCAGCCTTCGGCTCCGCGATCGCTCCTTCGCTCAAAGGCAGATCACGGTTGATCCCCGGCTCTATTTGGTGATTTTTAAGCAGTCCCACTTTCAACCGGGTGGCTGGAATCTGGCTCTTCCAGCACATTTGTGTCTTCAGTCAGAAGTCTGGCCGTTTTAGGGGCGAGGCTGTTGCAGCTGTGACACAATGCTATGCAGAATCCAGGAGAATAACCCCAGCCAACCTTCCTCTCAGAGAAGCTCTTTGTTCCGGTCTTTTTATTCCTTCATTCCATCATATCTGCTGGAGATGGAGCGATATATACCATCAAAGCCTTTTTGAAGCTTCCCACTCTGTTCCGAAGTCCCTTTGATTTCCAATGGCATGGGCTGCTTAATATTCCAAACTAGTCGGTGGCCTTTTCAGGGAAATAACAAGGTTCTGAAGATGCGAGTCTTGTCTGCGTATAAAAGGCAGCTGGGGTGCAGCCTCCGTGCTTTTACATCGCTCACACTGAGGCGCCTGTGCAACCCAAAAAGTTGAAAGTTGGCCCTCGGATGCACAGAAGCTGGAAGGAGGTGCACTTGTGTCAGCCAGGGTTGCATCCCTCCGTCTCTCCTCCAGAGAATTCCTGCACCGCAGGGCTGCTTGGGTGGCTTGAGTCAGGAAAACGTACGACTCGGTTGGCTTTGCTGCTCGTTCCAGTGACTCCAACAGGAAAAGAAGGTCACTTCGCAAGACAAAGAGATTAACTAGCTATGAAAGGGATCAATCTCCAGTTTAAGTGGGAATATTGTGTCTTTTGTCGTGAAATGTAAATGCGATGGCTTCCCTTGTTGGGTTGGCAACAGGACAAGCTAATGTTGTTTGCTGTTGACACAACAGCAGCGGTTGTGAGTTTCCAGCTTTCCGGCTTTCGCTTTCTTACAGCAAAGGCATTATTTAATGCCTCATTTGGTGCTAACTTAAGGTTGTGTGTTTATTTCTTCCTGCCACCCATGGGAATATGAATTTATAGTTTTTGTATCGCTAGCCTTTGCTCGCAAGCTGGAAGGCGGACTCTTCACCGCGAGCGGCGAGCAGCCTTGACAGACACCCAGGGTATTTACTCAGCTTCTGAAAACTTCCAAACTCTTTATTTACTTTCATCTTGGCTTCCTCTTGCAAGCGTGTCTCTCTCTTTTGCCTCCTACTCCAAGTCTAATCCTCTCATCCCTTTTTTCCTCCAATTTGGAGTTGAGCACATAAAGCAGGAGAGGCTCTCAGAGACACTTGAGTTTTCAAGTTTTCTTCTGTTTTGAACTGTTTTTGCACGCTGCCTCTGGCTGGTTCCCAGGAGCCTGTTGGTGCTTTGCTTCGCCTCCATCCTCAACTGGTGCACAAGCGCATTTGTCACCTCATTCCAGCTTCAAATAAACGTCTATTCAATGTATAAATAACTTGGACGGATGAGAAGTGTTAAAAATACCTCTCTGTATGACTTTTTTTAATACATGCAAAATGGTATCTGCGTGTGGAAGAGGAGGGCGAAGGGTGGGAACAGCTGCAGCCTGTCTGGGTGTAACTGGTGCAACAAACCCACATTATTCACAGGGACAAAGTGAAGTGACAGAGCGCCTAAATGTATGCAAATCACCCCTAAATAACATTAGAATTTACTGTCTGGGAAGCTGAACACTTGTGACAGCCACAGCACATCGTTCAGGATGTGGTGCAGGACCATTGAGAGCCTCTTTGTGGCTGTAATCCAGCGTGAAACTCCCTCGAATGTTTCTGGTCTTGAAGGAAGTTGGCGCGAGGGCTTTGCTTCGTCAGCCAGCGCACCAAACTTGTGAATGGGCTTGGGTGAGAGAGTCTGGATTTGAGTTCAGATGCTTGGGTCTTGAACTGGTTAAAAAAATGTGTAAAAAATAAAAAGTTTGTTTGGCTGAATTGTTGAGATGGAAGCTGAGCTGATTATTAGAGCATGTAAATCCAGATTACTCCAGTGTGCAATTAAAAGGCACTTAAATGTTCTCCTCCACCTATTATACATAAGTAATTCACAGATTAAATAGAAGCGGAATCCTAAAACATCTTTTTGAATGCTTACACTCAGCAGCAGCTGTTCCCTTCATTTCCTCTTTAATCAGAAGGATCACATTAAATTCTGTCATTTTGCAGGTAGAAATCTCCATTAAAGCAGCTCCTCCCTTTGCATGCGAGGAGTTTTCGGGCCTCAGATGGTCAGTGATGGCTGGCACCGCTACGGCGTGATTATTCAACGTTTGGCCGCGCTCGGACTCCTCCGAGAAAACGGGTGCACCGCGAAAGCCCAACAGATGGGTCTTCTTCGCTCTTTCTCTCCGAACCACAAGTCCTGATCGATGATGCTTATGTCAGGAACGGCAGCAAATGAGGAGCGGCTAAAATAATGAATGGCTCAACGCTGTTCCCTGTCAGGCCGCCATAAAGGAAATATCTCTGGGCTAATGTTCTCAGGAGAGAGAGCCATAAACTTGGCCGGCGTGATTCATATGCAAGGTGTCTACCGTCTGCTCAAGAAAGGTCAATTAAATGGATCGGACTGTGAAGGCGGTGGAAACGGCGTCAGCGCGGTGGGAAGCCGTGCACGGATCGCCTTTATCCATCCTGAGGAGGACCTAGCGTCCTCCTGGCTGGCTGATTGGAGAAATGAGAAACTTGTGGATTACAAAATAAAAGCACCGCTTTGTTTTTGATGAAATGAGACAACGTCTCATCACTCAGACGCTCTCCGCTCATAGCTGGGCACCAGTGCCATTTAGGAGACGGCGGTAAGGAAAAATCTTTTCTGCGGCAAAGCAAAAAATAAAATAGGTTTAAATGTAATACAGCCGTTACCACTGATGAAATAACCCAACCTCAGTCTGTCTGTCGGCGGTTTGAAGGCTTCTTTAAGTGAAAACGCAGCGATATCTAGATGTTCAGCCAGCGCTGGCGTCCGGAGGGAAATGTTGCCGGAGGAACGGCCCGAACGGCAGGGATGCAGGAGACAATGGAAGGCCCCAGCTTCTCCTTTACTCTGGCTCTCTTCTCACCATCTGCCTGCAGCACACCTGCTGCAGAGACGCACCAGCACACGGGCTCATCGAGCATGATCCGATAATGATGTTGCTGTTTATGGTCGTGCGTTCCCGTCCTTCGGGCTCATCTCCTTCCGTTTCCTTCAAGGACTGTAAAACCGCTGCAGCCCCAGAGGGAGCCCAGCTGGTTTTTATTCCTCCAATATTTAATTTAAGTGCTCTGTCAATAAGCACATTTCATAAGAACGATCAATATCCTCTCCTGGGTGTGACAGTTTAGCACTTTCTTCCGTTTAATGGCCTGTTTCAGAGGGGACCTGAAATACATTGGTGAGATTAATTACAGAGAAAAGTATCAGTGTCATGCTGCAAATTTGCACTCATTGATTGGTTGTACATTAATGTCTCTGCTGTCCAAAAAGCCTTTAAATTAATCACGCAGGCGGCTACAAATGTGTGTTTTTCCTTGTATAAATGTACACATCAGTAACGTTGAGGTCATTTACGAGCTGATCACTCTTGGGCCGTTTGGCACTGAAATAAACAGCACAGATTTAGAGAGATTCAGATTTATTTGCAATTTATTCGGGCTAGCGGTAGGAATGGTGACGGTCATACATGCTCATACGCACGTGCCTTATGACTGGGAACATGTACTGTCTTATAGAGCCTTTCCAAATGCGTTTGTCACTGATATAAACTCAGTCCAAATGCTATATTTAAAATGTAAATTCAGCCTGACAATAGACTCTCTTCTCTGTGCGTTGTCCTCTGTAGGTCCTGAGCAAACTGTGCCGCAGGAACCAGAAGACTCCTGGACGCGACAAGATGGTGTCCTTCATTTCCGTCTGTGTCTGAATGGATTAGAGGCAAGTATGAGGACAAACATTTGTGTTCTTGTCTCCGAGTTTCCAAATAGTTTGCGTGGAGGAAAATCTCAGTACTTGCGACAAAAGGCTGTTAAAAAGGCTGTACAAGGACACGGTGCTGTTTGTGTGTGCCGCAGGTCATGTGACTTGCTGTCCAAACACGCTTCTGTGCGTGGTTGCGACCCAGGAGTGTGTAATCTATGAAAGCCACTGATTATATTGTCATTTTCAGGGGTGATTAGTGCAGCCGGGGTCATCTCTAACCTGCTGGCGTTGACACGGTCCTGATGGCTGTGGTTGAACTCCCAGACGCCGTGTGTTAAATCCCTCCACAGCCTGATTTGTCTTAAGCCTTTAAATCTTTAGTTCCTCTCAGCTTTAAGTCTCTTTTGTGAACTTCAGCCATTTTGCAAAGGTTCCATTAGTTGCTGCAATTTGTAGGACAGGCAGCCTGGGTGACCTGCCCGTTCAAGGATGCGTAAACGACCTTTTTATATCATTTCTCCTCCATCCCCTCCGTTTGATTAGGAGTTTGCCTAATCCCTGAGTAGGGCTCAGTTCTAAGCTTGCAGTAATGGCCTGCCTAATCCTCCTACCACAGATAAAACACAGAGGCGCATTAGATTCAAAGCAGTTTACTCACCTCTCAGCTGTCTCCAAACAAAGCTCCATCATGGAGCGGTGACACAAATTCCGTTTTCATGGCTTCATTGGCACTAAAAGGACGACAAATGGGTCCTCACAAAAAGCTGGAATCGAGGTTTTAGCCTCCGCGGGGGCAAACGGAGCGAAACGACTAACCTTTTAGTCCAATCAAGTTCATTTCTGAAAATAAGAACCTCACATTGGTGAAAATATGGCCGTCGTTTCTCTGAAAGGCGCCCTGCTGCCTCATGAATATGCATGGCTCCCCGCTGGCTGTGCTTGAGTTGCAGCCCTGTGGTTTTGCAATCAGGAGCTCCATTATACAGACAAAAAAGATACCGCGCCACTTTTCCTCCACACATAATCATAGCGCCGCACCGCCGTGTGATTTTTGGATGGCGAGCTCGTTGGACGAGCACCCAGCAGCATCTGGGTCATTTGTGAGGGTTCGCGTGCGAAAACGGCAGCGGTTTGGAGGCGGAGCTAAACGGCGGTAGCGCTGCATTAGCGCAGAGCGGGTCACATTAATGTGTGGCACTAAGACGAGCGGAGCACAAAGTCAAATGTTTGACACCAGGATGCGAGAGGTTTGGTTCATCGGCCTGTTTTTAAGTAAAAATTGATCATCGGTGTCTTGACACTGCCCCTATCTGGGGAGACCGTGGAGTCTGTCAATCAGTGATGGAGGCTTTAAACCCGAAGGAGGCTTTACCTTTGAAGTAAAGTAATTGTGATGTGAGGTTCTGTACTTCGGACCGCGGGTGGATGATAGAACACCAACCCAGATGGTAGAACACCACCCCGGTGTGTATTCACGGCATTAAGTCAAAGGCTGGTGTTTGTGTGTTGAGTGGGAGAACTCTCAAAGGGAAAATGACGACACTTGCTTTCAACAAGAACCCGAGTCTTTTTGTCCCTTTTTAGGTTCTTCAAACAGCAGCCTAAAGTGTGTCACCGCGTCCTTCATTTTAGCGGCGCTGCTTCCTCTGCTGTCATTTTTAATTGAATGAAATAATTGTTCAGCTCCAGGTTTTGATCAGTCATTTTTCTCTCCACAGTCACTCTCGCTGATGCTAAAAGTAATTTAGCATCAGACTGAATCAAAATTCTCATTAAGACTTGAAAACACGAACCAACTATGGAATGTCCACCACAGACATGTTGTCCAGTATGACGTCCTGAAATAGGGTGATTTCTGAATTTCCTCCATCAAATATGTTCAAATATTGATTCATTTGATTGTTGTCCGTGACAGCTGCTCCAGAACGTGTGTGGCCATTCCTGCTCACCTGTAGCAGGTGGTCTCCCAGTGGAGACCCAGCAGGTTTTAAATGTGGCTCCTGAACTGGGTCATGGCTGCGCGTGGAGCTTCTCGCATGAAGGCGCAGCCCATCAGGAGAAGCTCTGTTCAGCCCCCAAGCTGCTCGCTGGTAACAGATCGTGATAAAAGAAACCAATAATTATTTATAGCGGCGTCCTGACAGGACCGGTCCTACGGATCTGTCAGGCTGCAGTCTTCGGGCCCTGCGGCTCACATTTTCCCCACTGACAGAATCGGGAAGCAGGTCCACTCTTTCATTACTGGTCCAGTCGTTTATCTTCCGTAGAGATGCACCAAAATGCTTTTTTCCACCACCACTGACAAAAAGCTAAAGAGACAAAGGCTGCACGCTTGGACACTAAAAGCAAATGTAAAGTTGGGTTTTTGTGCTCGGTAGAGCTAAGCAGCTAAAACCATCACTAGAGTGGAATATTCCCACTTCTGATGTGAGTTCTTACTCTATAATTGCGTTGACATTTAAGGAGCTTGTAGCTTAAGCTGAGATATTGAAAGTTGGGAGTGGTAATGGTTTTTCTCCTCTCTCCTGCCATCGGAGACCTGAACTGTAATTGCAGCCATGGCAACTTGTACGAGCGCTGAGCTGTAATAATGCAGAGCAGCAAGCCTCGCGTATGCATATGGATTTCTGGCTGAATTCGTCTTTTCTCCTTCTGTTGTTGAGGTCACCGGCAAATCTGAGCACGATCAGATGTTTCCAGCGTACTGGCGCAACATTAGAATCCAGTGTTAAGATTAAATCTATGTCTCGATCTTAAACGATCGATTATTCGTGTTAGGACATTTAAAGACCCGCTGCAGGCAGCATGTTCCTGTCTGCCAATGGTTTAAAATTAAAACCAATGACAAAAATAGGACCGGTAAAGGTAACTCCTCCCCTATCGCAACATCCAGATGTTTATGTCTGTACCCAGAGTTGCATATTTGAAATCATGTTGGCATAAATGAGGAAAGTGCGGAGTGCTGCACGGAAAAGCAGCGGCAGGAATGAGACTGGCCCTTACAGATGCGAAGAGGCGGGTGGCTCTGATTGGATCGACTGAGTGCTGATTGTAGCTGTTGTTGCCAAACACTGGCGCGTGTTGTTTAGCACTGATTTGCTTACAAGCTGCTTATTAGGTGACATAAAAGTTTGGCTGAGGGCCGGCGGCGCCGCTACCGCCGCTTCAGCCGTTCATTCCTCACTGTGTCCGCAGGCGAGTCGCAACCATGCGCTGTCTTGCTGCACGGGTGAACTACAAGACGCTCATCATCATCTGCGCCCTCTTCACGCTCATCACCGTGTTGCTGTGGAACCGTTGCTCCAGCAACACCTCCCTCCGGTTCCTGCCTCGCGCTGCCCTGGTGGCGCCCAGCCCCAGGGTGGGCGACTCCAGCATCAGCAGCCAGCAGCAGCCTCCGCAACCTCCGGAGCCGCCGCCCGTCGTCGGAGGTTCCAAGTTCGAAGAGATCGACTGCCTGATCAACGACGAGGTCAACATCAAATGCCGGCGGGCCGGCGGCGAGATCTACATGCCCTTCGGCTGGATGGAAAAATACTTTGAGGTGTACGGCAAAGTGGCGCAGTACGACGGCTACGACCGGTTCGAGTTCCAGCACAGCTACTCGAAGGTGTACACGCAGCGTGAGCCGTACCACCCCGATGGGGTCTTCATGTCCTTCGAGGGTTACAACGTGGAGGTTCGGGACCGGGTCAAGTGCATCAGTGGGGTGGAAGGTGAGATGTTTTCAGACCTTGTTCAGAGACTCCTACCAGCTTTGAAAATCACAGAGCAAAGTTTTTCTCCTCTTCACATTTTCTCTAGAGCAACATTTCTGGTTTAAGATATAGGGTCTAGTCTGTCTCCTCCTGGACACACACACACACACACACACACACACACACACACACACATTCTGTGCCAAAAGTCCATTAATTAGGCCCAAGGAAGGCTGTGATTCAGCTCTCGGTGAAGACAAGCATGCTGCTCCCCTCTGCTTAACATATTTTTTATAAGTGAAAATAGCAGTTCGTTAATTAGCCTGTCACAGTCTGGCAGCCTGTTCACCCTAACCTGCCAAGGTCATGGGAGCGTTTCTCTCCCCAGACACCCTGCTGCTTCTGGAAGGGGTGCTATGGCTGCACCCTCGGCAGTATTCATTAAATAATGCAATTGACCTTTTACGTAAAACTGGCTGCAGCACTTAAGCTGTTCCCTCTAAAAATGATCCTAATGGCGTCCTCGGTGGGCATTTTTAGGGGAGTATGGAACTTATCTTACACAGGGACAACACTGTTGCCTCGTCTTCTTGCAGTGGAGGCTTAGACGCACATGAAGAAGACAGGCATGGCATAAATCTAGAGGATTTTAGTCCTGCTTGCTCAAGCACAGCTCAGGGAACGGAGGACTTGACAACGCTCTTGGCGGGATTGATGGCTTGTGGTTCGGCCGTCTCAGACTCAGATCCCTAAAGCTGTCCTTGCCTCCTCCTTTTTCGACCAGGTGTGCCTCTCTCTACTCAGTGGGGCCCTCAGGGCTACTTCTACGCCATCCAGATCGCCCAGTACGGCCTGAGCCACTACAGCAAGAACCTGACCGAGCGCCCTCCTCACGTGGAGAGCTACGATACGGCGGAGGAGAGAGACGGCCGGGCCGCCGCAGCCCCCTGGAGCGTTCCGAAGGGCTGCAGCCTGAGCCGCGTCCACGACAAGTCCCGGGCTACCTCCGTGCGTCAGTTCAGCGCTCAAGGTACGCCGGGCTCCCCGCGAGGCTCCGGGCCGAGGAGCTTATCTCCGGTTAACCCTGGCTGTCGGGAGGCTCGACACACAGCTACACCCTCAGGACAGGATGATAGTCTCCTCTCGGAGATGGTGATTTAATAGCAGCGATGAGGAGAAAAGGGGGGGAAGCGGCTGCAGCCAGAGGCCTCCAGTCAGCAGGTTTTATATGCAGAGCGGGAACATCGGCGTTGGAGGGAGCGAGGTCGTTGTCTGCGGCGCTCAATTAACCCTGATTGTGTTTGTTGGTCGCAGCAGTCGTGACGCTCGCGGCTGTTGGGTTGGATCGCTGCGTTCATGTCAGCGGTGTCGCATCAGCAAATTGGCTTTAATCAAAGCGAAGCGACTGGAATTTTCTGCATCTGCGGTTGGAAACGAGCGCTGTTGGGTGAAAAGGAGAAGATGTAGGGTTTTTACGCTACCGTTCTATTTGTCCTGCTAACTCGATGAACAGAATAAAGTTTAAAATACTGAAAATAAGATCTGCTGAGGATGTCAGAGGGTTAGCAGAAATGGTCAGAGCCAAACGTGATGTGCTAAGACATCCCTCTCTGGTGTCATTTCCACCTTCCCATAGTTCTCCTCATTCCCAACCTTTTTTCATCTTTTCCTCTGCTTAAATCACCCAGCTCCCACCGTGCTCTCCGCTCTTCCTAGCCCTCTCCTTGGCCCCCTGAACATCAGTCACATGGCTTCTCCACCTCCTACTGTGACGGCGTAGACACTTGTTCATTTTCTGCTCCATTCGCCGTCCTCCACCCCTTCCTTTCTCCTCCTCTAATTTCTGTGCAGTCTTTGCTACTGGATCTGGGGCGCCGGTGTTGAACGGCCTTTCAGCTCCTCTGACGGGGGATCAGTCGTCCTCCCCTGATTAAAAAGCCTCCCGTCCACCATCTGCACGCTGTCAGCCACCAAACACCTTTATTCTCTCCATCCCCTCGTCTCTTCACTCCTAAAAGGCAGATTCGACTTTCCAAAGCAAATGGTCGATCGCTCCAATGGCTAAAGGAGAGTTCATTTCAACCACTCTGGACGTTCATCCACACATTTACCTGAAAAATGCGCTTGCGTCCGACAGATTGAGGGCGTAAACCCGACCTGTTGTACATCCCATAATCCCGCTCTGAAGGATCACATGCCTGGGTGGGTGATATCGGCGCGTGCTCGCCGCGTGTTCAGCGTGTTTCACATGTGCGAAGGTGGCTCAGCGCTGACGTCCCCGTGGACGACATCTCCTCCTCCTGCCATAGTGCTAAAGAGCCAGAGCGCGGAGGAGGCGAAATGGAGTCTATATTCCCAGCCTCTCCTTTATTGATGCCACCGTAATCACAGGGGCCAGAGTACAAATCCACTTACTCTCTGCTTTGCCTTAAGTAATGGATTTATGAGTGCATTAAAGAGCTGGAGCCGTCCAGAGGCCCCTGCCAGACTGGCTCGCTCCTTCATTCTCTCCCCGCCCGCTGCCTTTGTGTCTTAGGCGCCTCCGTCTGCCTCCGTTTGCTCTCCTCCTCATGTGGGAACGCCATGATTTGCAATTGTCATTTCACTCCTGATCCATTTCCCTCCTCTATCGCTCTGTCTGGATCCATCATCCCATCACCATCCCTCGCTTGACTCCTACTCCTTCTGATGATGGGGTTCGGGGGTTTATTTGCACACACAGGAAAAAAGGGCGGAAAAGCTAAACTTCCAGCAGGTTGTTGACTTTTTTCTGCTGTTCACCGGTCCTCCCCTCATCCTGACTCTGTCCCTGGACCTTGGGAGTTCCGCGGTAGCCATCAGGAATGAACCGGCCTGGCTAATAAACCCTGATGGTTTTCTTTCGCTGCTTGTTGAAACCGTTTCGAGTGGGAACGGGAGGATAGAAAGCTCCCAGAAACGCTTCATCAAGTCAGTCCGTCTAAAAATAGTTCATTGTCAGAAAGTCTTAAAATCAGTCGACTGAGGTTCGGCTTTTAGCCTTTCCCTGGGATAGTAGTTGCCTGCAGGATGGATGTGTTTCTGATCCTTCCCGCGTCTCCTCGTGCAGAATCATCATCTAGGATGTTGAAACACACGATTCCTCCTGACCGGTGTTGTTGCCACACTCGTGTTGGGGGCCTCACTTTCATCTTTTTGTGTGTCTGCCCTGGTCCTCGCCCTCACCAGAGTCCTCAGAAGGTGTGTCCCTCCAGCTGGGGAACTCAAAAGACTTCATCCTCAGTTTGGACATCAAGTTCACCTCACAACGGCAGCGTGTCGGTCGTCCTGGAGACCACCGAGAAGGGCCCGCCCTTCGTGATCCACTATGTGACCAGCACGCAGCTGATAGCCTTCAAAGACCGGGACGTCACCTACGGCATTGGTCCAAGGACCGGCTGGAGCACCCTGACCAGGGACCTGCTCACTGACCTCAGGAAGGGCGTTGGCCTGTCCAACACCAAGGCCGTGAAGGCCACGAAGGTCAGTCGGCGTCCGGTGGTGGTTACGCAGGTGCGAGCGTCTGTGAATCAGCGTTCCGATTGGTTTGTCCGCAGATCATGCCCAGGCGGGTGGTGCGGCTGGTGCTACACGGGCGGGGCTTCGTTGACAACGTCACCATCTCCACCACTGCCCACATGGCTGCCTTCTTCGCCGCCAGCGACTGGCTGCTGCGCAATCAGGACGAGCGTGGCGGTTGGCCCATCATGGTCACCCGCAAACTAGGCGAAGGCTTCCGGGCCCCTGGAGCCCGGCTGGTACTCGGCCATGGCTCAGGGTCAGGCCATGTCCACCCTGGTGAGAGCCTACCTCTTCACCAAAGACCAGGCTTATCTCAACGCCGCCCTCAAGGCGGTCGGACCCTACAAGGTGCCTTCAGCACAGCACGGGGTCAAAGCCGTGTTCATGAACAAGTACGACTGGTACGAGGAGTACCCCACCACGCCCAGCTCCTTCGTGCTCAACGGCTTCATCTACTCCCTGCTGGGGCTCTTTGACCTGACCGAGACGGCGGGGGAGAAGCTGGGCCGGGAGGCCCGGCAGCTCTTCAGCCACGGCATGGAGTCCCTGAAGGCCATGCTGCCGCTCTTCGACACGGGCTCCGGCAGCATCTACGACCTGCGCCACTTCATGCTGGGCACCGCCCCCAACCTGGCCCGGTGGGACTACCACACCACGCACATTAACCAGCTCCAGCTGCTGGCGTCCATAGACAGCTCGCCCATCTTCAGGGACGTGGTGAAGCGCTGGAAAAACTACCTAAAAGGGATTCGGGCCAAGCACAACTAGACGGGATGGGGGGGGGGGGGGGAATGCGAGGCGGCTCTCGTCTTGGCTTTGGGGCCGAGGTTGGCCGATTTGGCCCCCTAGTCGGGCGTCCTGTTGCAGGTTTCCGACTGTAGCTCTCATGTCTTGTTGTTATCCAGGAGCTAGCGTTTGTAGTTATGTACAGACCTAGTTCTAGACTGAGCGTTCTAGAAGAGTGTGTGTGTGTGTGTGTGTGTGTGAGTGAGTGTGTTTAAAGGTAGAACATGGTCACATTTCTCATATTCTCCTATCCAGCTCATGCATCGCTCCACTTCTATTTTTTTACAATTTTAGCAACACTATCAAATTATAATAAAATAGAGGATTAATGGAATATTTTTGAAAGTATATGGAGGAATGCATTTTATTTTGCAGCGTTATATAATAATATTTTGGCTGTTACCCACTCACAGGAATGCTAAATGCTTTTAAAGCAGCCGCTGGCTGTCTTTACATCGACAGCCCCGACGCTCCTCTCTTCCTACTCGGTTGCTTCCGACCCTCGGTTCCACTGGGCGGATTCCTCCAGGCTCACATCAGAGATCCTCTCAACCATCCAGATAAGTCAGGCTAACTGAAAGCGATGCCGGGACAAAACGGCTTCTTCCTGCCTTCTTTTGAGTTCAGCTGGTGGAATAATGAACATCCATTTTTGCTTCAGCCATGTTTGGGTTTGATGGCAGGTTGTTTGTCCTGGAGTTCCACCAGTTCAGGGACAAACCCACCAGTCAGGATGCTGCCGGCAGGTGTGAGCTAGAGCTCCAGAGTGAATCTACACAGGAAGATGCTAAATGAAAAATCATTTTTGTATCAATGCAACATTTCACTAGCTGAGGCTAAAAACAAGTTTTTTTTAAATTTAATTTTATTTATTTTTACTTCCTTCACCCTTGTTGAATGTTGAAACATCATCTACTTTTGAATAATTTGTGCTTTGCTTGCTGGTGTTTTCTGTTTAATTACAGATCTTTTTTTTTTCTTCTTGAATTGTTCTGAACTTTGAAAAAAGGTAGTGTGGTCGAATTTTGTTGTTTATACCAAAGTCATCTGTCTGTGAACAGAGCATATTGCTAAAAATTTGATTCCCATCAGACACGAAACCGCCTATGAGGAATTTCTTTCCTGAATCGGTCCAGAAAACTGCTAATCCTCAAGAGGATGCTTGCAGCTCAGCCATTAATTCAGTTAAATTCTGCTTCCCATATTCGGCTTTACCGGTCTCTCCTTCATTGCTGTGTTTGAAGGCAACGTTCAATATCTGATGGGTGTGTTCACAGAGATGTGAAGTGTTTTGTTAGACAAAAGCACAACGTCACAAGACCAAGAACAATGCTACACCTTCAGTGAGGAAGCTGCTATTATTGTTTCTGTGTCTGTTTTAGTTTTGTTCGGTCCCATAAAAACATCAGTGTGTGGGTCAAATATGATTTATGCAATAGAGGATGATGTTTACTGGGGTGGTGGCGCCACAGGAAGTAGAGCGGTTGAATAGACCTTGCAATCAAAGCACAATGTGCAGATGCTAGCATTTTTCTAAGAAAGAGAGGTGTTTATACACAGAGGAAATCTTTGTGCTTTAAACCGTGCTTCTTAAAGTGTAAAAAAAATAAATAAAAGCATCTTTTTTCATTAATATCTGCTTCATCCTGGAAGGATTTTGAGCGGGATCAGCTCGACCGGAAGTGTACATCATCTGTGTGTGGGAAGTGGCGACGCCTAGCGGTGGAGTTGGGGATTGCAGCCAGTGGGGCAGCAGTGGCTGCTGGAAACAAAGTCCTCCCCCCAACAACCCTGTCATCATTTTACCATCTCCACTGCAAATTAGGTTTTTTAAGCCTGAAATTATATCTGTTTTCCGTCTCTTTCAAGGTGCAGCTTGTCCGGTACGGTGTCTCTGATGCAGCCAGTAAGAAGAAGCAAGTCTGTTGAATAATTGATCCTGATGAGGTGATTCTGGTCCAGGTGCAGCACAGACGCCAGAGGACGGTGTCTCCGGTCCACCGCCTGCGTTATCCCTCCCCTGCAGCTTTTACCTCTCCCATCTCCTGGACGGTAACCGTATCCCTCGTTCCTCCCAGTCCTGTAATTACCCCACATCGACCTGATCAAAGCCTGGCTGGCCGTGGCCCCCGGCCCTGCCCCCCACGCTGCCATTCAGATGTCTTTGAGATAACTGTGATGACTCTAGAGTCAGTGTGGCTCTCTGGGGGCCAAAGACTTTATGACGCTCGTACATTTCCCCTGCTGATGAAATTAGCACCGGGCTCAACCCTGTGTTATTGGATTTCTCGGTATGTTGTGCGGGAGACTCAGAGGAGGAGAAAACAAACCTTTGGACTTCATTTTGAAGGTTTGCTGCCCAGATTGCTGTTGGGGTTTAGATCTAGCCTCTCCCCCAGCGTCAGAAGTGGCTTTATTGCACAGCGGCCTGTTGTTTACAGCACAAAAGGGATGGAGTCCTAAAGGAGTCCCCCGGTCTGATCGCTCTCCCACACGTTCTTCTCAACGAAAGGCAAAGATAGAGAAAACCTGATGAAACTGACGTGTTTCCGGTGCTATGCACGCCTCCCTCTCATTTATCCATATGGAGAATTGGTTGTTTAGCGCCCCCTAGTGGCACAAATAGGGCACAAAATTTTACGATATTATTTTAAAAAATGAAAAATTCTGGGGGAAAAAAAAAACGTTTAAAGTTGCAAACAGCACAAAGGTGAAAAACTTTTATTTTTTTACTCCTGCACCATGGCCGTTAAACACCAACCTAAACTCTGCTGATTCATTTATATAAAAATAAATGTATCTAAATAAAAAAAATGATTGAATTGAAAGGTGATGGCATTACAGAACGCAGACCAAAGCTTCTTTTTCTTTCTTCTCCATACCTCCATACAGCTTCATCCATGCATGGCAAAATGCACAACACTGCCGCTCAGTGGCGACATGCGGTATTACACCGGCAGTGCGCACCAACAAATACACATTATTTATTAAAAAAAAAATAAAATTATAGAGTCATAATAAAGTCATTTCTGACGTCTCTTGGGGGATAAACTGCGACTTAATTCGCAATCATGTCACTAATTTAACTCCTTCATAGCCTAAAGTTCTGCCTTTGAACGATAAACTGAAAACAAGCAGACCGAAGAGGAAAGTTACTCATTATCTTCCTAACCCTGCAGACTGCTCCGACTTCTCTGTTTTACATATTAACCTGCATATTAACTCAACTGGAATGTTTCTCCTGTTACTTCATTTATCCTTCAACACTTTTTGCCGCTGATCCAGGGTTTGACCTCAGGAGACAAATACTGATCCTTGTTTACTTCTAAATCCTGCGATCCAAGACCAAACATTTTTTACGTATTTACAAAAACTCTTATTTTTAGCTCATGTTTTCTCAAGCAGATTTCTAACAATTATTTGACAATATCTCGGAATTTCATGCACTTTCGCTGCATTTTTCCCCACATTTCCTCACGATTTACAATATTCTACCGTAAAACTTCAATTTTATGAGTAAAATGCCATTAAAAGCCATAAACAGAAACTTTGGTGAAACATTACCTTATCTTTCATGTTTATACCTAAACCAGGCTGACATCTTGGTACGGGTGACTGAACCCAAAAAAAAAACAACACCAAGTGCAAGTGCATTTTATCTGCGATCACGCCACACTTGTGACCGTCTCACTTCCTGGTCGTGTTTGTTTGATGGAGTTCAACCCAGATTCCAGCCCTCTGGGTGACCAGTTTGACCAGAACGCCAAAACCCTGCTGACCAGTTCATCCTGGAGTCTGAGGTGGATGTGGGTGAGATGGTCCCAGAGGGACAAAATGGCTTCAGACCTTGTGTCTCCTTGATTGTAATCAAACTGGAAGCACCGGCTTGACCGTCAGGAGGACCAACAACAACCGTAACCGTAACAACAGGCTGCTGAGCTGGTTGAGGATGACTGACCCTGAAAAACCCGTCCTCCTCCTCCAACAGACCAACAAACACACCCCTGGCTCAGACGATGAGCCAGCGTGTGTCCCTGCGTGCCTTTGTGTGTGTGCGTGCGTGCGTGTGTGTGTGAGGTGAGTCCACACCTGTCTCCTCCTCCAGGCGGCTGGCTGGAGGCGTGGCTCTGCTAATCTAGAGGTTCCCAGCGTATTTGAAGGCAGAGGAGGTGACGGCGAGAAACCAGGAGGACAGCATGGCAACACCTCCGGTGGTGTGAAGACACACACCCTGCCAACACTCACTGCAGCACTCCCAGGCGGTCGGTGGCGCCTGGCCGCAGCCATGATCAGCCTGTTCAGACTCCAGCGGGTCTTCAAGGCCAGCCAAGTGCCCAGAGTCAGTTCCTCCCTGCTGGACGCCGTTGAGTCTTCCACCAGAGCGGAACCAGGATTAAACATCTGACTGTCTTGCAGGTTTTCCACGAGGACAGCATCATCTCGGGGTACGGCACCCCTGCAGCTCGGCCAAGGACTGCATCCTGAGCCTGTTCCAGCTCACCAACGAGACCCTCAACATCTGGACTCACTTCCTGCCCACCTGGTACTGCCGACACCTTCCCTTCGCTAACGACCCATCAGGGGTTCCTCAATCGGCTTTTTCAGGATTGTTCATTTTAAGGCTGCAGACGTTTGTGCAGCTTCAGAATGAACAATGCTAACACACACACGTGTGTGTGTGTGTAGTGTGTGTGTGTGTGCGCGCTGGGGACTGTTTTGAGTCCCAGATCCCAGCAACCACATGAATCCCAGCCCTCCTGCGTCCTCCCAGTTGATACCATGTGTGTTACCAGTCTGACAGGAGTGGCAGCTTCTCTACTCCACACACACGCACACACACACACACACGCTTTCTTTTATGGGTTCACCGTTCACTATCTGGTGTGGGTCATTGTTGTTACCTCTTGAAATCTAAATAACAACAACACCAACAAATTCCACTAAAAATCTAGAAGTGATCAGAGCCTAAAATGATCAGCTGATGTGGCGACACAACTCCTGACCTTTAGGCTGACCTGTGTCAAACACAAGTGTGTGTGTGTGTGTGTGTGTGTGTGTGTGTGAGAGAGTGAATGTCTGTTGGATTCACCATCTCTGCAGAGGTCACCACTCCCTCAGGTCCTGCTGCACCTCCCTGCTGAGATGCCAGTTGCTGTGTGTGTGTGTGTGTGTGTGTGTGTGTGTGTGTGTGTGTCTCTCTGTTGCTAATGTGCCGTATGAGTATAGAACTCTTTTTCCTGCAGGTATTTCCTGTGGAAGCTGGTGACAGTGGTGCTGGTCCAGACAGCGTGGCAGGACTCCTTCACCTGGCCTCTGCTCCTTTTCCTGCTCACCTGTTGCATCTACCCGCTGGCGTCCAGCTGCGCCCACACCTTCAGCAGCATGTCGCCGCGGGCGCGCCACATCTGCTTCTTCCTCGACTACGGCGCCCTCAGTCTCTACAGCCTCGGTGCGTGTGGCTGGGCCCCGCCTGCACATCTGGAGCCTCTGGGACGGCGAACGTTACCACTCTTTCCCGCTCTGGTGCCGCAGGTTCCGCCGTCAGCTACTCGGCGTACGTTTTCCCAGACAAGTGGGTGAACGGTTTGTTCCATCAGTGGTTCCTCACCCTCGCTGTGCTCAACACGGTCATCTGCACTAGCATGTCCTGCTACTCCAGGTAGAACCACCTCATTTCTCTCCACGTCCTGTTTTGATCATCTCAGTAACTTAAAGACAATTTCTCCTCTTGATGCAACAAAGAGCAGATCCAATCCTCTGCACTGTTGTTTGTGTTTGGAAGCCTCAGATGTGAATATGCTAATTCCTCATCTTTCACTCCTGTCTCCCACCACGCAGGCTCGGGTTTCCGTATTGGCACTATAACCGCGACACCGTCAAAAGGTAAAGACAATAAAACACCTTCACCCTAGTGGATGCACCTTCACCTCTGTGGGATTAAAACAAGGCCTCTCTCTGTTTTTCTTTGGCGTCATCCTTGAAAGGCCTGATTAAATACCTGTCATAGCTGCGTGGTGTTTCCCGACCGTGACGGCGGAGCCCTGAGGCATTTGTTTCACCTGTGGTTTCATCTGAAGAGCTGTAGAACCTGTTCTGTGTCGTGATTCTGAGCTCCAAACCAGCTTGGAAATGTGGAAACTGAAGTGCGCCTGCCCACTAAACCACCGGTCCTTGTGGCTGACGGTAACCTCTCTGTCATCTGATTCCAGATTCCCTGAATATCAGAGTCCAAAGTTCAGCAAGAGCCTCCGCGTGGTGGCCTTCGCCTACCCGTACCTGTTCGACAACATTCCTCTCTTCTATAGGGTAGGATGCTGCGTTTTATTGTGTTGCCCACATTGAAAAGGCATGAAACTGTGGGTGTGTGTCCCAGTGGGAGGTGTTTCAGCTTTTATTTTGGTGCCTGGGTGTGGTGTGCAGGTAATCTATACAAAGCTGCAGCCATGTTTTGGAATTTACATAAAATAAAAGCGTTCTTCTTTAGATAAGTGGGTAAATTGCCTTCGATGATAGTTTGTTTTTCTTTTTTTGTACATTAAAACATTGAAATGTGCCTATATTAAAAGATAAAGGGTATAAAAAGTTGGATTTCCCCCTGCAGGTGTTTGTGTGCGAAGGAGAAGGCTGCACAGAAAACGACGCCAACATCCTTCACTACAACCACATCGCGCTGGCTTTTCTCACCGGCTTCTTGTTCGCCACACATTTGCCTGAGCGCCTGGCGCCCGGCAGCTTCGACTACATAGGTGAGAGCAACCGTGTGTGTGGCTATAAAGTTCACACAATAAAACAAAAGAGTGTTCATTCTGTGTCCTGAATAACTTGTGTGCAGTGTAAACGGAAATGAGTTCCCCTCTGTGTTAAACATTGTTAGGTCTGGCTAATGCGTAACCACCTCCAGATGTTGATAATGCTATATGCTCATTTTTAATAACTAATTTACAGCTAACCGGGTCTCCGACTCAACTGCTTCCTCTGCAGGTCACAGCCATCAGCTCTTCCACGTGTGCGCCATCATGGGCACGCACTTCCAGATGAAGGCCATCGAGGAGGACATGCGGGTGCGGCGCTCCTGGCTCCTGGGACACTCCGGGCCCCTCACCTGGTCCAACACGCCGTGGCCAGGCCTGTTCTGTGTCCTGGTGAACTTCCTCATCATCCTCCTCTTCAGTTTACCTCTCCTCTCTGGAGCAAGGGCCACAAAATGCCCTGGAAACCTTCAGGGAAACCCTCCACAGAGATCTGCCCGCCCGGTAAAACCCTGACGTCCTAACGGGGGGACAGCGCACGTGCACACCTTGGTAGACTTTACTGGGTGGTTTGAGCTATGAGGATACTGTTGATCTCCATACGTTCAAGGTAAATTCAACAAATGGGGATTCCGAATGTTTCTGAGGCTTGACTTTATTAGAGCTGTTTATCTTTATTTAAAAAGAAGAACAACAAATAAATAAAAACAGCTCATATTCACAGATGGAGTATGAGGACGCTCTCTCTACGGTGGATGGGGGGGGGCACTTTTTTAGTGCCAGTGCTTCCAAAGCAGATTGCCAGTGTGACTGTCCTGGGTCCCACTCAAAAAGACAAAACGGATACGATGGGGGAGTTTTAAAATGTCCAGGTTCAGACACTGCCTTTTCTGAGGACTTGTGTGACAGTGCTCAGATGATCAAAAAGTTGAGTATTTATTGACTGTATTATTTATACTGATTTTTGAATAAAATCTTCATAGAACTTGCATGTGTTGTGTTAAACTAGGCAAAACTTTGGCCTTTGTGCACTGTACTAACTGCTCTCTTTGACAATGGCACACTTGTAGTATTTAACTAATCAAATGCAACATATATATTTGCATATTTACCGATTTTGTGCACTTTTCTTGACCGTGATGAGTTTCTTACTAATATACCGTGTCAAACTTCATACAAGTGCAGGCCTATTTTAACAGTGACTATTTTAAGTGAGTGCAACTGCAACGCCATCCTAAATTTACAAAATCACGTGGGAGAAATGATTGCTATAAGATCTATGCAGTAAATATAATGTTATTTTTAAAAATAAAAAATAAAAGTTCACAAGGATAAAAAAGAGACCGTTCTTGTATTTCCAGGGTAACGCTATGACGTCACGGCAACAGCCCCGCCCCTTTAGAGCCCTGGGCGGATTTCCGGGCTCGTGGCGGCAGCCGAGCTGTGATTGGTTGAAATCCAGACAAACGTCCGCCGGAGCAACTTTTCAAATGTAGCGGCGGCGCTCCTGTGTGACGCTGGAGAGGAGTTTGCAACGAAAATGCAGAGGCCAGTGTAAGTTTTGCCTACCTTATTTCGTCTATCAGTTCACGTAATTAAAGCGTATACTTGTCACCATACTGTATTTTATCATATTCTATTCTGAACAGAAGCGGAATAAAAGCATTAGCGATGATGTTAGCGGAACTACCGTTAGCTAACCAGACAGCTAACGCTATGACTGACTTTTTGGGTTTTTTTTTTTTTTGTAGGACTATTTAAAATTAATATCTCCGTGTTTACAGTCAAACTCATATATTTTCTCAAAAATAAATACATTACCCTGTTGCTTATTATGTCTATCCAAATGTGCTATCGCAAATTTCGCTGTGTTGATAGCGAAGTGACAGTTTACTTCAAATCTTCTCTGAATCTGGCATAAACGCCGTTCAGGTGCTTTGAGATCACTCTTTCTGAATAATAGATTGTCTGTTTTTAGTGTCTGTGAATAAATACTTTTCTAATATTATTATTTTTTTATTTTTTATCTTTACATCATTAGCAAAGGGAGGACTCCTCGGAGGCCCGGACCCAAGAAGACCAACAACGTAGAGAGAGACCCAGTTGGGGTACTTCTTTACATTCATTTTATATGTATATTACCCCTCAAATGCCATTGAACTTGACGAATTTTTAAATTCTAAAATTAAGTTTAATACCATGTAATCTTACGGGTTTGTTCTGCGACGGATGATAATAAGGTACCAATATTTACCCAGGTTTACTGTCGTATACGTCCACTCGGGGCAGAAGATGAGGAGTGTTGTGTTGAGATGATAAGCAGCTCCACCATTCAGCTGCATGCACCCGATGGCCTGAAAGCCAACCGCAACGGAGAATACAAAGAGGTAAATGTGCTGCTGCCTGCAAACGGTGGCTATTGTTCTTGTTTTGCTGTGCTCATTCTCTATCTTTTAGACCCAGTACACATTTAAAAAAGTGTTTGGCATCAACACCACTCAAAGGGAGCTGTTTGAGGATGTCGCAAAGCCCCTGGTGGAAGACCTTATTCAGTGTAAAAATGGTAAGACTGAATCCTACCTGTGAAGTGGATCCACTGAATGGTTAAGGATGCTGAATTTCTGATTCTGCGTTCACAGGTCTGTTGTTTACTTATGGTGTTACTGGAAGTGGTAAGACCTTTACCATGACGGGCTCACCTGGGGAAGGTGGGCTCCTTCCACGTTCCCTTGACATGATCTTCAACAGCATCGGCCCCTTTCAGGCCAAAAGATTTGTAAGTCCTTCATGTTCTGTAAGGGAAAATGTGATTTTTCATGAACTCATATGATGTTGGAAATATTTTGAATCAGGTGTTTAAACCAGATGACAAAGGTGGGATGGAGATTCAGGGTCAAGTTGATGCTCTGCTGGAGAGACAGAAGCGCGACAGTTAGCAGTCAGTGCCCAAGGCGCCATCCTCTCGGTAAGCCCGTTATCTTCTTCTCTACTCTTTGTACAGTTTGAAGAAATTCATATTTTGAGTGCTTTTTAGAGACGAACTATCATCTAACTTCACAGGCAAAAGGCCGATCCAGAGTTTGCAGATATGATACACTCGGAGGAGGCGTGTAAATGCGACAATGTGGACGAGGACTGCTGTTACAGCGTTTTTGTGTCCTACATTGAGGTTTACAACAACTACATCTATGATCTCCTGGAAGATGCTCAGTTTGACTCGGTCAGACCAAAGTAAGAGTCACAAATATAAACCAGGTTTTTCTTTCTGAAACAAGGTTCTACGTTCATTTGTCTGTACAAAACTCTCTTTACTAGTGCAGTCAAATGATGTGCACAACAACTGTGCCACCACAGCACATTACATCCTTTCTTTGTTCAGTATGCTCTGTAATCTCAGACATACATTTGATTTGGTGCGGTAGCAGAGATGCTCTGTTAAAAATCCTGTTTTTGTCAGGTGGGTGGCCGGAGGCACGCCTGTGCGGAACAATGAGTTCATGTATGTGGCCACGAAAGAACATTAATCAGTTTTATTTCTAGTTTTAACTTAACCGCTCTAGTTGATGTCCACCTCATCGCTGCATTTCCATCCCTTTAATCCCATACCCCTTAAAAATCGTACGTGCATCTTACGCGCTTTTTTTTTTTATTATTATTTCTTTCTTTCCTTGCGTGGCTGTTCTTTTAGAGGTTTGGCTCCCTGCTGGGACTATTGGTGACCCATAATGACCCTGAAAGGCTTGAGCTTGTCTGCAAACCTCTGTGTGCCTGTTTTGTCTGTACCCCTAAATGTTGTATTTTAGCATCTAGCGACTTTTTTTTTTTTTTAATTACTGTTGTTCTGTTGCTGTATGTTTTCTTATGGCCTTCATCTTTTCGTTCAGACCCCCTCAATCCAAAATCCTACGTGAAGACCAGAATCATAATATGTATGTGGCCGGCTGCACAGAGGTGGAGGTCAAATCTACAGAGGAGGCATTTGAGGTCTTTTGGAAGGGTGAGTGTTTTAAAATGGACGTCTCAAAAGTATGATTATGTGCTTTTTTGTCCTCTGTTGTTTTTAGACTGCATTGACCACCCTCTTATCCAACTTTAGGTCAAAAGAAAAGAAGAATAGCCAACACTCAACTCAACCGCGAGTCCAGTCGCTCTCACAGCGTGTTCACAGTGAAGCTGGCCCAGGCGCCACTCGATGCCGACGGCGATCACATTCTACAGGTGAAGCTTTGTATTTTATTTTTAATAAAAGACCTAGTTATTTCTGAATTAAGGAGAATCATTGTCGGGACGCTCCAAACGCGACGTCAAACCCACCATTACCAGATGGTGGCGCTCTCGCTCCTCGACCTACTTGGCCTGTTTGTCAAATCAAAGCTTGCTCAGGTCAGATATGATTCCAGCCTTTTTAATATCAACCTTGTGTTATGTTTCAGGACAAAAACCAGGTGAATGTGAGCCAGCTGTGTCTGGTGGACCTGGCAGGAAGTGAGCGCACCAACAGAACCAGAGCCGAGGGTAGTCGCCTTCGGGAAGCAGGTGAGTTCAAGCAGTACCATTTTCCATCTTTAGACCACAGAAACATTTCTCATCATCACATTTCAGGCGATTAACCAGGTTTTGTCCCTTGTGCAGGTAATATCAACCAATCCCTGATGACGCTGCGCACCTGTATTGAAGTCCTGCGTGAAAACCAGATGTGTGGAACCAGTAAGGTTGGTATCTGAAAACCTGTTGTAGGCTAGCTCCACTCTTCTCTCATCCTCCCTTTCTTATCTTCCAGATGGTGCCATACAGAGACTCCAAAGTTACACATCTGTTTAAGAACTACTTTGATGGAGAAGGAAAAGTGAGGATGATTGTGTGTGTTAACCCAAAGGCCGACGACTATGAGGAAACCATGGTGAGGCCTGTTCATAGACCTTTGTCCTCCTGCGCCCTTTAAGGAAGCGTCATGGTGCTGTTTTGTGTTTGTGGCAGCTGGTGATGCGGTTTGCTGAGATGACCCAGGAGGTGGAGGTGGCGCGGCCCGTGGACCGGCCAATCTGTGGCCTGGCTGCAGGGCGCAGGCACAGAAACCAGGCCTTCAGAGACGAGCTGACACATCGCTTGGAGGAGCGCGGAGGTCCCATTAATGGTGGTGAGTGACTAAATAAGTGAAATCCCGTGGTTACCGGTGAACGCTCACACGTTTGTTCATCCGTATCTTCCTTAAATCTAACGGGACAGATGATCCTGTCCTACTGGACCAGGTCCTAGAAAGCCTCCCCGCTCTTCCTTCCTGTGAACTGATGGACCCTGCCGACGATCAGACGTTGCCTCGTCTGATCGAGGCTCTGGAAAAGAGGCACCGTGTCCGTCAATTAATGTCAGAGCAGTTAAACAAAACCGGTAGGCAGCCATGTTAACCCCTGCTCGCTGTTTATTGTTCATCCATGTTGCTTTGAGCAAATATAAAGGAAACGCCCCCTTATGTCACTGGGCGCTTTATAACTGCTGCATTTTCTCCTACAGCCGATACACTGAGGTTCATGCTTCAGCAGCTTGATGGTCAGCTGGGCGCAAGGGAAACCTTCCTTCACGATCAACGAAGCAAACTGAGCGAGAAGGAAAAAATCATCAGCAGCCAGAAATCGGAGATAGAGCGCTTAGAAAAAAAGTCCAAAACCTTAGAATACAAGGTGCTGCCACGTTGTCTCCATAGAGCTCTGCACATACAGGGTGGCCAACAGCGTTGTCTTCCTCTGTCTGCCTGCTCAGGTTGATATCCTACAGAAGACGACAGAAATGTACGAGCAGGACAAACGCTCGCTTCAGCAGGAGCTGGAGACCCGAGAACAAAGGCTGCAGAAGGAGCTGACGGACAGAAAGCGGATCGAGCATCGCATGCAGGGCGCGGTGTCTGACGCAAACGCCAAGTGGGAGAAAGAGTGTGTAAGTAAACTCAAGTAGGAAGGGAATTCCATTATGGTAGTTTTTGTACTGATATTAAACCAAAAGGCAATAAGAAAGCGTTTGATTTATGCGCTCCCGTTGGCTTTTTAGGTGAGACGTGTTAATGCCAAACAGCTGGAAATGCAGAACAAGTTGTGGATGAAGGATGAAAAGCTGAAGCAGCTCAAGGCCATTGTGACAGAGAGCAGCAGCAGCAGCAGCAGCAGCAGAGGTGGTGGATGTCCAGCGGAGCGTCCAGAGAAGCCCCAGAGGCCCTCAAGAGACAAAGATCGCAATGTCAGTCAGCAGAGGTCTGCCTCCCCGCCACCACTGCCCGTGAGTCCTTCAGCACTTCCACACGTACCTGAGGGTTCTGGGCCCTCATCTCCCATGAAGCTTCATTTACGGGGACATTTTTGCATGCCAGTAATTGTCGTCTTGATTTGTATTTGTTTAACCGGTGCCGCTAACACCCACCTTGCCTTGGCCACATTCCTTTGTCACCTTCCAGGACTTGAGCCAAACTCCATCTCAACAAAGCAAAGGCAGATTTAGGGCAGTTCAGAACCCTGAACCCTCCACCGCTGCTTTTGCCTCACCCTACCCTTCAGTAGCCTCATGTATCACTAATTGGGAGCAGAAGTTCTCAGTAGTAGCGAGCAGCCAGGCAACGCCTCCTGGGACTCCCCAGTACAGAGGACGGGGTCCTGCCCAAGGCACCAGCAGTGTGGGTCGCAGGAGAGGTCGGCGCTGGGAGCCAGACTCCGAGGTTCCCGCCACACCTGTTGGCTGTGGTTTGAACCTTGAAGCAGGCCAAAGGGTTAGTGCCGGTGTACGCTAGTCGTCCTATACGCTTGCGCTACGTCTTTGCCTTATCTGGGCAAAAAGCTGCAACGGTTGCGTTTCTTTAGCATCAAAGTAGACGTGAAGCTGACGTCCTTAGTGAGACTGGTCACAGGCCGTGCTTGAGGAGCTTCTTTACGTCAGCCTTCATGCTGTAGATACTGTAGTTCTTCCTCCTGCTTGTATGTTTCTCCTGAATGCATAGGCGCAACAGAAGCGACTACAGTCTCACAAGTGTGTTGTCATGATGTAGTAGTGACAGCTAAAGCACAGCATTTATAAAACGCCTATTTAAATGGGTTGTCCAAGTACAACTATAGAGGAAAACTGTCACACAACGCCGCAGGGTCCCTCTCTCACACTCTGTTTTTGGATAGAGCTCACTTTTTTAAACTGGACTACAATAATTAACAAACTGAGATTAAACATCTGATTGTACAAAAGATCTACAACCCTCTGACTGTGGACCAGATGTTCACGCTAAGGCCAGGCCACAGTTATGATTTGCAGACTTTTGGCCCCTTGTAAAACACTCCCACATGGAGGAGTTTTTATCTTTGGGTCATGGTTTAAATCTGGGATTTTAGTTGTTCCTCTGTAGTTTTCCCAAACTGAAAACTACACTTTGAAATCGACGCCAGCATCTCCCCGTGTGAGGAGTAGTTCAATAAGTTGATTACTTCCATCGAGCCTTCACTCCTTCCAGCGTGTTGGGATCAAAAACAAACTAATCTTGTAATAATCTCACGTCTAATGATCTAACGATGATCTATCAGCTGTCACTTAAAATCGTTCTGTTGTTTAGAGCACATTTTTTCATTAACTTGGAAATTACATCTGCTTCCTCTTCAACGTGAACTTTTGATTGCAAACCATTAGCACGCTACTTTTAACCGCCTTTGCATGTTGACTCACGCTGATGGACTTTTCACTGCGGTGTTTTTCTAGTTACTGTGCAAAAATAAAATATATGTATCACTGGAAGGCTGGGAGGTGACGCATATATCACCGGCCCTCCGTCCTTCCGTGCTACATTTATTTTATGAGAAAGCCGTCATTCCTCTGATGCCGAACATTCAGCTCCATTTAATCGTGCCTAAATGATTCCTGCTGTAATCACTTGTGAATAACGTCCTGGTTTTTTCTCTCTCTCTCACACAATGGGATCACCAGACAGCTCTTCCGGTCCACCCAATGCACAGGCGTTCGCACTCTGCGGGTGGGGAAAAGTGGGTAGACCACAAACCGCCTTGTAATTTGGACCTAGACACTGTCTTGCAGCCAATCATACCAAATGCAATCAAAGTGTCAACCCCCAGTGAGAAGGCTCTGTCTAAATGCCAAAAGTATGTGCTTAGACATCAAGAGCTTGCCTCTGACGGGGAAATCGAGACCAAATTGATCAAGGTAAACTTGCATGACTGGTTCATTTGTCTTCTGTCAATCACGTTGTTGTAGTTGGGACATTTTTGTTGTGTGTGTGTGTGTGAGTTTTTTTCCCCTCTCCCCCTTTTGTAATCAGGACTTTAGTTTGAGGTTTTTTTTTCTTGTACATATTTGGTTACCAGGGCAACGTTTTCAGACCAGGAGTGGAGGACAGGC
>CAAE01014581.1:5938786-5968176 GCA_000180735.1 Tetraodon nigroviridis | reverse complement strand
TGATTGCTAACAAAGTTGGCTCAGGAAGACTTTTCTGGAATAAAGACCTTTGGGATTTATTTAGAATTTGAGGAGAAACCTGCTTCTGTTTTTGAAATCAAGGTAATGTTTGAGATGTTAATTGAATCCCTGATCATGTTGTCTTATTCGGCATATTTATCACTTGCCAAAACAAATTTCTTGCTCATTATTCTGTTTGTACAACAGAAAACTACGTTTCGGTTCAAGGATGCTTTGTAGAGACCGATGTGCAGATAAAGCCATTATTTTAACAAAAAGCAGGTGCACATCACCGACATTGGTGAAATAATAATACCTCGTGTTTGTCATCTTTTTTGTAACGTTCCCAGTTGTCCGGGCCTGTTTTGTGGGGATCAGCAGCAGAGATTGGAGTTGTAGCCAAAGGAGTCTTGCGTTAAAGAAGCTGGAAGAAAGGTGAGATGGACGTGAATACGTTATTAAATAACAAAGGTATAAATTCTAAATTGCATCAAATCCAGTTGACTCTTACCTCAGTTTAAAAACAAACAAAACCACTAATTTTTTAGTGTATAATATATAACAGGACACGTGATTTCCCTGGTATTCTGGCACATCTGAGACTTATTTATGATTGTTTGCTGTTGGGACGGTAAATACGACTTTATGGCCTGTGAACTATACCACCAGACACGGTTTCTGGAGTTTAAAAGTCAAACGCGGGGCTCGCGTGCTCGCTAAAGCTGTAACATCCTCCGTGAGCCGCCGTTGACACTGTTGACTCACTTAGCCTGTGTGCCCTGCTAAAAGCTCCTCACACCCCCATAATATTCACACAACACACTTTCCTTCTCTTCTCTTCCTCTTACACGCACACACACACAAACCACGAGTGTGTGTGCACAGTTAAAGCACACACATTAATAACAGCTGTACTCCCATTCTTTGTCGAGGGCTTTTACAGAGCAACGCTGACCTTAGTGTTTAATCTTCCTGCACAAATGGCCGTTGCTTGATGTGCAAGCCATTCTTTCGTCACCTTTGACCAACTCCCATGTTGTTTCGGGCTGAAACGCCACAAGGCCCAAGACGAGTGTGTTCATGGCTATTGTTGATTACAGATCCTGGCGTTCTAAAATATCCCCGTCGAGCCCCTTTAAAATATGCACCGATTAGGGCCCCAGTGACTCAAAAAGAGAAGTGATAAAAGAGTCTATCAGTTCTTAACACACTCCTCCATTCGTCCATCTGTTGCCTGCACTGCCAGCTGCTGCCAGGAGGGGGCGCTGTAGCCCGCTCCTTCCCCCACTATTCTTCCCGTTCCAATAGGAAACAGATGGGAGACTTTTGCTCCAGGCCACTGCCAAATGGAGCGCGTTCTCATTCCAGCGTCTGCGGGCTCTGTTATTCCTCCACCTCCGCCCCGTGCACCATTTTGCCATCTGATGTGTCGGCGCTTGTGTCTGATGAAGACGTGTCACTTTGATTCCTTGGCCTGTCTGCTTATTGTGATTGGATATCGGGATGTTAACGCGTCCAGATTCAACTGCAGGGAGGGGTTTTTAACAGGAGAAATTAGGCTTTTTTCTGTCTGGTAATATCGCTCGATCGTCTGGCCGCGTGACGCCGCTCATGGACTTTCTATGGGTTTTAAATTTGGTGAGATTCCAGTAGTAGACGCTTTGCTTTGTTGCCCTCTCCTTTCACTTTCCAATATCCTGGTTGTGTTCATACCCCAAATCCCACCTCTCTTCACGGACAAATCCCCAGCTCAACCCAGACTCCCGGGTCCAGAAAGCTAGCGCTTTGAATGGAATATAAATGGCATCATTATGTAATATTCAATCTGTTGCTGTGGCAATATCCTATTCCACGGATAGCACCCTCCACCACCCACCCATATGCTCTGGACGTGCTGGTCCTGTACTTTTCGTAGAGAATATTAAATAGTTATTAAATTAATCTGTGCTTGCTGGTGCATGTTATTGCAATGCAAAGATTTGTGGGTCGAATGAAGCTGTTAGGCCGCAGCCTAAGCTGATTTATTAAGGGTGCCAGGGAATCGGCAAATAGACCCGATAACCTGTTTCATTTTGCATAAGCGAATACGTTTACTCAAATCAGCTTATGCACCCCGACAAGTTTCCAACACGGGGGTAGTTTCTTGCTGTTTTCTCTGGGCGTTTCAGTGATGTTCTGGGAGTTTACTCAGCGGTATTTCAGCACAGACGTTTTGGAGGATATCTGCTTTTGCTAGCGTATTTTTTTGAACCGCGTGTGCTGACAGGAACACTGACTTGGAATGGCTAAATGGCAGCGCAGCAGGACAGAATGTCCAAAGGTCATTTCTAATTTTTTAATTAAAATGTTCCACTTAAGGTGTTGGATCTTTAAATTAAGCCATTTGCAAATGCTAAAGAGGAGAGGCATCGGCCAGAGCAGCTCAGGGATGCGACATCGAGCTGCTCAACAAGTGCATGCGCTCCGTGCACAGCCAGACGTCTGCGTGCTCTCCCACCCCGACGGAACGGGCAGATTTAACACCCGCTGAATCCACCCCAGATTCCTAACCTCATTTATCAGAGTGTGTGCCAGCAGTGCAAACATTCAATCCAGCATGAGATTTCTGGGCTCCTTTGGATCAACAGTTTAGCTGTTGCCTCTTTTCCAAGCCTCCAGACAAAGTCTGCTTTCAATTATTTCTGCAAAATTGCTTTACAGGGTCCATGCATGATTAAATATTCATTATGTTAAACTAAGCACTTTCTTTGTATATAAATCCATATTAGATTTGGCTGGCAGGCTGCCTTAAGCCACATGAGAAGGGTTTCTGCTGTTTGAATCCCTGGACCTCCTGAGCAATTCGTTTCTAAGTTTGTTTTTGTTCTGATGTCAATTAGACGCGCTGATCTTTTCCTACCTTTTCCTTTTTTTTTTTTTTTGTCCTCCGCGCCAGGAACACACAGGAGTTCTGGCTTTGGCTGGACAGCGTTTGGGTTAAAGTGGGCATGGGAACAGTAAACCAGTGGGCTGTCTGGTAGCGCGGATGCAGAGCGAAGGTGCGTAAACGCCGCATGGGTCTGAAAAAGACAGGGAAGCCAGCCTTTTCCAGGGAAGACGAGCTTCCCTCAAAGCATTTCCTCCATATTTTCTTCCTCCAAGCAGAAACTCACCTCTCTGATTGTACCAAGGAGCCCACGGAAAATAAATTCAGACATTCTTCAGTGGATGGGGCCGAGCTTGAGCCGGCGTTTATTTGTTATGCTGCTGCAGGAGGGACGGGGGCCGTGTTGACTCAGAAGGTATTTGTTTTGTCTTCTGTTACAGACATCATGAAGGGTTCGGACTGCAGATGGTCAGAAATGAGTCAAACCGAAAGCAGCTGTGCGCTCGTGTTCCCTCACAAACCGCTTGTGTTTCGGCCAAGTAATATGTTTTATCATTTGCTACTGCGGTCCTCGGTCTTATCCGGTTTTCTGGCTTTCCGAAAATGCTTTCTTCTCAAGGGAGGAGAGTTCCGCGGATGCCTTACATCTTGCTTTTGGCGGCGCAACCTGTCCTGCTCGGAGGCAGTTGTAGACGTCTGAGGAATGCGTATCATCGACGGCGGAAGGGAGCCTGGTTTTCTGTGGAAGGCCTCTAAGGGAAAGGGAACGTTTATGAGCAGGAGCTTCGGTTCTCCGAAGGCCCGGAGAGTGTGAAGGCGGAGAGCCACAGTCCTAGTATTCTGGGTGGCCTCACGTCCAGGAGGGAGGACGTAACCCAACGCTGGTCCGCTACCTCTCGATGGATGAATGTTATTGGAACTCAGAAAGACACAGTTCTACTAAAAGTAGCGCACATAAACACACACGGGTCAGGTTACTAAGATAAGGACCTCCTGCTCTCGTACTCCCAGTATTTCCCCTCGTGAAACGTTGGCTTCGCTCGGTGGTTTTTCTGCCTGCTCTGGCTTTAGATTAAACACTGTATCGTTTTATGTATGCCCCGACCCACATCTGAGGCCATTATAAATAAACAGATATCAGTGTTCCTCCCCCAGCCTGCTGGCCAGGGTTGGTGTTCCTGGGATGCAGGTGAAATATCAGGTTTCAGGCTTCCTGCGGCCACCCACCCCGTCGTCAACTGAGCCCAGCTGAGACGGTTTTATTCATGTTTTTATGGCCTCAAGCGCATTACACTAAACCCGACACCTAAAACGATTACACTACAAATATTTGAGCGGCACTAAGAAATAGTTGAAATAGTTGTGGGGGAGTGCGAAGGCTGTGGAAACTTTAATATCAGATTTGAGCTTTCCGCCCGCGGTTTATCCGCCATCCAGCGTGAGGCCTCATTTACAGGACATGTCAGACACATGGAAGGAAAAGGGCAAATGAAGAGCAATGAGGGAACAGGAACTTCTCCATTATGAAAATTAATCTAATGGCAGCTCTTTAAAGCTGAAAGCAGCCTCTGTTAATGGGGTCTGCAGTGTCAATTATCTTAATTGTTCCATTAACGGAATCTGCTGGAGGTTCCGGGGGCAGGCGCTGCAACCTGAGGGATGAGCCCCGTCACTTTGCCTAATTGTAATCATCAATAGATTGGTTAATAAATGTCAGGGCAGCCGTGAGGAGGATGAGGGGAACTGCAGGTCGTTGAAAAGCTTCCTTTAATGATGATGATGATGATGATGATGATGACGATGGGAAAAAAAACGAAGGTTGTAATTTAATGCTTCTGAGCTTATAATTCCAGAGCACAGCGGCGTTTGGGTTCATGCCAGCCTTTTTTGCTTGTTTTACAAGCAAAAGTTACCAATTAAACATTTTGTGCGCAACCTCAAGTTTTATTCAAACTTAGTCTGACAATAATTCCGACAACCAATTTGCCTGCAGCCAGTATCAGTCTTTAATTAGTGAAATGAAGCCTCTGCGTGACCGTGCTTATCACCAGGACGGAGGAAGCCTAACTTGGAAGACAAATTGGTTGAGGAAGAGCTTATCGGCGCGTCCTCAATGCCAGTTGGTGGGAACGCACACACTGGTTCCACTGGGTAGCGCCTCTTAATGGGAGCGTCAGTCCAGCCCTGCTGGCTGGAGGTACGCTGGTACGGTTCTACCCTCAGACCTCGGATCTGAAGCGTTTCCAAGGAAACAAACCGTCTGAAATAGGCCGCCTTCTAACCAGGCACATTAAAGCGCTTCCAGTGTGTAAAGGTCTCACCTTTTGTGATGCTGTCTTGCTATAAATTAAATTAAAGATTGAAAGATTATTTTTTATCAATTTCAATGTTTTTCCTTGACCGATTTTCCAGATCTGATCGTTGTATCTTTTCTTAGATAACAGCTCAATTTTCGCCGTTACTCTTTTTAAATAACATTTCTAATCTCGCTGCAGTTAGGTACTGGCAAACTCAGTCAAGGCGTGGATTATGGAGAAGAGTAGGTGTTATCTAACGGAGCTGGTGCCAAAGGAGTTGACGATAAGACACCGAGCTAAAGATTCCGGAGCTGAAGATCCGGGTGCGTTTTTCCAGGGTGCTGGTGTCTGAAAAGGCAACGGTGCTGTGCTGTTGTGTGCTCACTTGAGCGCGACACAGGATTAGCAACACGCAGAGTGTTATTCTGTGGAATTACTGAACTGTCCACGCACACATCCAGGCCCACGGCTTAGCAGCGCCACCATTAAATGCCTTCTGTTCACCGTGACGGAAGTGTTTAAGGACAGCAAATCGCTGCCTTTATTTCTCTTTTTTTGTTTGGTAAACACTTTCTTATAATCCTGGTTAATCTGCTCAGATTAGCTCAAGTTACCTGCTGGTCAACGTTTTTAAAGTCTGCTGAGATGTTTATCAGGAAGCTGAAGCACAAGTGTAGCAGGTTCTGGTCCAGACTGGTAGTCACATGACCTCCGAGCCGAGCACAAGACCTTCTTTTCGAACATAAATCAGCGTTTGCACAATTTTTATTCGCTACTTTATAATTAACCTTGGGAGGGAAACTTGTTTAAGTCTATTAAATCATCAAATGAGCTCAGGTAAAGCTTAACGCGATTATAGTGCAGGGAAAAAAAGAGTGTGTCGCCGTCTTCGAGGTGAGGAAATCTCGCCGTTGGCGGAAGCCGAGCAGCTCTCTGTTTGAACCGTTAAATTGTGACTCGCACGTCGTTGCAATTAAACTCATCAGAGGAATACAGACTTTCTGGTTGAATTCACAATGTTAATTAGCCGGTTGGGATTTTTGAAAATAAGTTATTGCTCTGCTTTATCTGGTGCTGTGGGTGAGTGATTCCCATAAAGACTAGAGCCGTTCTCTCTGCCTTCCTATCATAGGCAGTGTGTGTGTGCGCAGCAAAATAATTGCAAGGAAGAGTGTAACTAATGATTTCCACAAAGCTGTAACATACAATGCCTTGGTACTTAAAATGCAAATTCCCCCATTGTTTATTCTCTGGATACATATTTGAATTTCAACTTTAAAACCAGGTGGAGAGCCGGCTCATCCTCTTTTCCTGACAGAGGGATTACGGCTAATTTCACCTACCATTTGTTTCACTTAATTACATGACTTATTTGTCCTTTAATGGACCCGTCTTTTTTTTTTTTTTTTTTTAAAACACAGACAACCAAACATTTCCTCAATAATGATACTTTTGTTTTAGGAATAAATGTCCACAGCTGTGAATTAGCACTCAGACTCCCTCCAAGAATAGCCGTGGGGGCTCTGGCGCTAGTCCCAGCGTCGCTCCTGACCTTTAGAGCCACCACCAGGGGCCAGCTGTAATTTATCAACATCTAAACTTTCCCCTGTGTTCAATCAAACACGTGTAGGGGAGCAGCCGCTGACATTAAAACTCAATTAGCAGGGCCACTTTCTTAATAACACATCGCCTCGGTGCTTTGGCCCCGAGCACGTCGTTGCCCAGAGCGCCCTTATTGTGCTGCGTCTCGGCATAACTGGGCTTTCGTGCCCGGCAGCTAATGTGTTGGAAACGTAGGAACGCCTGTGCTGTATGTTAATTACAATTGCAATAGCAAATAAAATAAGAATTACAATGCTAAATATACAAAGTCTAATGACTGGTAAGCTTGGGTGGCAGCGTTTTGACGGCAAAGCCTGCCGAATAACAGACTAATTTCACCCTGTTCTGGCATTAAAAGAGTTGAAAAAGCCCTGCCGTCATAGCCAGTGCAGGAAATATAATATCCTCTCACTGTTTACGCTGCTATCCCTCTGGTCTGTTGTTATTTTTCTCTGGAGAAAGCCACAAGAAGATAAAATTAATTGTCCTTGAGGAACCACCTTGAATCCCTTTCCCAGACTTCTAGCCTTGGCAGGAAACGGTTGCAACCATTAGCTACAAAAAATAAATACATTTGCAAGTGATTACTGTTTAGCGGCTTTCTTGTCAGCACCAACCTCTACATGAAGGACCTTGCCAAAACAATGAAAGCCCTATTTTTTTTTTTTCCTTGTTTTTTTTTTTCTTCCAGAAAAAATATTGGAAGGCATTGTTCAATTCTCTCAGCCAAAGTGGGTTGGATGTTTTCCTTGTGTTCCTGGCACAGACTCCGCTTTCTGCAGCTGTCACTGGTGTGGTTATGCAAAGACTCGCAGCCGGACTTTTTACTGGCTGCATTTCTGTTTATGACAATGTTGAGAGCCGTCTGAATCCATCCACACACACAAACACACACACACCAAGACCTAGTGTGCGTGAATGCGTGTTTCCCTGAGAGTCTTTAATTTCCCTTCTTTAAACGTTAGCAGGCTCATTAGCCAGTGCAGTCGGACTACGAGCTGCTCACAACTAGAAAATAATTTACCAGTCCTAGCCCAGTATTGATATCTGTGATAAATGCAAATCAGCCTCACTGACTTTTTATTATACTAATTAGACATTATCTTTCAGGATGGACCAGGATGAATAAAGCAGGATGAATGAGCGGATGGATTGACAAAGGCACTCAGCTGTGATCATTTCATTTTTTGATTTTGCGATCATTTACATTGCTGGCAGAATTGCTTTCCTAATGGAGATAGATGTTAATATTCCATTTCAAGGGTCATTTTAACAGCAGTCGGATCCAAAATGCTGATTTATTTTAATTTAGGTTTTTGATTTGGCAACGCCATTCGCAACCTTTTCTGTTCCAAATATATATATGCGTCAGTCAGTGATAAAAGGCAGGAGCCAGGCGTGGGGCGTGCTGATTTGCTTTTCAGAAAACATTTGCTAATTTTGCTGAAATTCGATCATACTACATGGAAAATGTTTGATTTGCAGCAAAAGTCAAGTTACCTGATATCAGGCGACCAGTCGAGGCTAAGAACCAAAGACCAGTATGGCTGAGACCAGTATGGGTTCCCCTAAAACCGAGGCCAGTCATGTGAGCGGGAATCTAGCGGAGAGGTGGTTTGAGGGCTTTTCTGATGGCTGGATAGAGTCACTTGATGTGACTGCTGTTAGACATTTATTGCTAGCCTGGTTAACCGTTCAGAGCTTCCATTAGCTGAGTTGGTCTTGGGTTGCCAGGAACCAAAACCAAGAAGAAAACCACCTTGCTACTCTATTTCCTGTGTTGTAATGTCCTTCCTTAGGCGTGCGCCTGACGGCTGATGTTTTCTGTCCCACTTAGAAGGTCGTTAATGTTTAGGCCTCCCACCGATGCTCACCGCCTTCCCGCGGTGTTTGAAGTGGTGTGATCCACAGGCGTGGCTAGCTGCTCTATATCCAGGCTGTCAGTGCACTCCTTAGGTCTGAGTCCTCAAACAGGCTTGATTCATGGCTACAGAGAGGCAAAAACGAGCCACCTTTTCAATATTACTCCTCCCCAAATGATTGATGGCTTTTTTAAGTTCTCGTGCTTGGTGCAATAAGGTTTCAGTGTTTACCAGCCAGAACAAACAAGCTCACAAATCACTGTGGTTTGGTACAGCTGGGACCATTTTGCACAAAAATCCAACGTTATTATGCTATACTGCTGGGATTTCTGCCCTGAACGCTGCCACAGACACGAGATGTGGTGATGGTTTGCTGCTTTCAGGTAATCTGGCTGCAGTTTGCCTGTATTGCAAAGGAAAAAAACAAACAATAACTGCCAGAGTGGTGTTGAATCTGTCACCTTGAGGAGTGTTGGACTGTGCTTTCTTACCGGCTCGTGCCTGTACACTTGTTTTTGTGGCTGTGTTTTTTCTTTTTAGCTGCTGGATGAAATTGACTTGACCGAGTGTGAGTGGGTCCACTCACAGCCTGCCACAGGTCCAAGTGGCTTTTCAGAAGAGACATAATTGCTTTCCTTTTAGCCGAGCTTGAAATAGTTTCAAGAAAATACGGCATCTAATATACTTTGGTGTTTGGGTTGGAAAAACTTCCTTTGACTAAGCTGACCTTGTTACCTGGGCTGTGACTAGTACAGCGATGATGTTCTAGCCACTGACAACACAAAAGACTGCAAATGTTACTTCGTGATGTTTAGGCAGGACAGTTGAGGAATAATACTTGGATGAGAATAGGGTGAGAAAATACTTATACATTATACATTGTAGTGTGTGTTGTCAACTTTGTAACACCCATATATATATATATATATTCATATACTGTCCTCGTTTACAATACCTGTCACTGGCAGATAGCAGTGCTAACCACAGAAGATGCTGCTTTCAGTGCTAACTCACAGAAGATGCTGCTAATTGCGCCCACTCCCAAAAAAACCCCATAGTTTCCATGTTTCAAGCTAATTTTATTAATTCACTCTCATTTCAAAGCCTGGGTGCTGATGTGTTGGCTATGTATTGGATTAAATAGTCTTGTATTATCACATGAATGCTGACTGTCAAAGGGTATAAACACTAATAAAGGGGTCAATCTCAGGCTAATGTTTCACACATTTTAAGGACTAAGTTTTACCAGAGTGGGTCATGGATTTTTAGTCGGATGAGGTCCTGCCACTGCTGGGTAGCCATGTTCCACCCGATACCATCCGCTTTTGTAGTTTCTAACTTTTTGTTTCTTAGTTAGCTTGTTGTTTGGTATAGTTTACACACCCTGAAATGTCCACACGTGAGTCAGGTCATGCACATCTGAAAAGGTTGGAATGAAAACACAATAAGACACACACAAAGAAACTCCTATTTGTTAATTGTTTGACTGGTGTGGAAAGATGACATCGGCACACACCCGCAGCGTTCCCTGGTCTTTCTGGGACCTGGTGTGAGGGGCACCAGACCTATTGCCCCGCTGGTGTTCCCACACTATTATTCTAATGCTATTTAAATATTATTTTGAAAGGTTTAACTCAATAGTGGCAGTGTTCAGGCTGGTAGTGTAAATATTAGCAGAGCACACAGAGGAGCAGGAGTTGCTGTGTGTGTGTGTGTGTATGCGCTAAGTGTCATCCGTCTGCCAGCTCTGTCTACACACCACACAGCCCACAACTCTAAAGTGAGTGGATGCACAAAGAGAAAAAAGGAAGGGAATTTTTTTCGTGGCCTCGTCCACTTCCTTATTTGACCAAGAAGAATGGACCCTTTTTTGTTTCTAATTTATTTCATTTACGCTCATTGTGTGGCAGAGGTTAGTTGTGTGGTCCTGCCTTGGTTATTCTCTCCACTGTGTTTTTCTTTTTCGAACGCTCTGTTCTGCCCCCGAAGCCCCCCCAGCGCCACTTTGCCAAGCAGGATGTACAAAACCCGGTGAAGACGGTGGCGGACAGGTTCACTGACCATCGGTTTGTTCACAAAGTCAAGGACTGGGTCCGCGCACGGCACTGCATGTTCTCTGGTGGTTTACCAGGACAAACGTCTAAATGACTTTGTTTACACATGAGCAGCGAGATGTTTCTTTACTGAAAATTCAAATATCAGCTGTTAGGAGAAGTTTTTTACCGTGAAACTATGACTGATATCTGGCAGTGTTTGTTTTGGAGTAAATATGACAAAGAAAAAAATTACAAATGTATATAGGGCAATCAGGATTTTACAAATATAGCTTAGAAAAAGCCTTATCTATGATTTTTGGATTTTTGTTTTAGTTTAGTGATTTTCTGTACAGCTCAATGGTCAAGTGTGGCCGTACTTGAATGCACTTGACTTGACCTTGACCGTGTTAGATTGGAGAAACTTCTGACAGTGCCAAAAAGCGGGCTGCTCACGTTCACCGCGTGGGATTCAAACCAGCAGCTGTGAAAATGTTTGCACTTTAATCTCGGGAGAAATTGGCTGGAAGTACATGTGTCTTCAGCTGGTTGAGAGGCTTTCTCCAGATATGGTGTTTGTTTTGGGCGCAGGCACAAAACACCGACGTAAGTGACGGTACAGGCGTGCTAGCAAACAGGCTAATATTGACTATAGATTTGTTTTTGTTATGGGCCATATGGGCCTGCTGCTCATACCAATCGACTCAGACGTGCTGGAGCTCGCCTGCTGTGTGTGTTCTTTGTTTTCACCTAGAAATCTATTACCAAACCTGAATTCTACCAATGTTCCTTTTGATAATTAAATAACCAGTAAATGTTCTTTTCAGGAACACTGCTACCTGATATGTAGCAGTTACTAATTAGCGTTTAGCACAGCCTTGCCTATTTGAATATCGACACTGATGAGTCTGCTGCAGCCTGGGGCCCTTTAAAATGCAGACGCTGCTTATTGGACCCCTCTTGTACACATAATCTTAGACATGTAAACTTCCATGAAAAATTAATTTCTGCATGTATTCTGCCCTCAGGCTAAAGAGATGGCAGCCTGCTGACTCTGGGGGGGTTTTACTTGTCAGTTTCCTTGGCTTCGCCGGTATCCCTGAGGTGGACTTTCTGCTCCAAATCTGTGCTGACATGCTGCTTTTCATACGTTTAGAATTTCCAACAGGTGTAGTACAGAGCGACTTCCTCTCGTTTGCTGTGTGTGTGAGCAAAGTTTTGCATGCTGTCACTCTGTGCTGCACGTGTATGTGGTCTGCAGAGAATGCCAGGCATTGAGGCATGGCCTTGGGCTCATTCTCATGCAGGCCCACGGTGTGGGGCTGAGGCTAAGAGATAATTGCTTCTCGGAGGAGTGGATGGCCTTGGAGTATTCTCCATCCACCGGTGCCAGCCACCAAGCTGTCCATCACTTGGGCCTCATGACTGGCACTCTCTGAGGAGAAACAAAGGCTATTAACGCTCGACGTGCACAGCTGCTGCTGCAACTCAACCTTAGCTGTCTGAAACAGAACTTGCTTGCACAGCACCTGCAGACGAGCATCAGGCAAATTTTTTCGCCTTGTTTCCCATCCTCCTCCACTCATTTTCACTTTCCTTGTGTTTTCTAATCTCCCCTCACACCTGCTGTCTCTGACATACACGGTTCCCCCGAGAGTGAAGCTTGAGTGAAGGGCTAAAGCTTGGCGTGGGAGGAAGAGGTGAGAGGAAGACGATTGAGTCTGTTCTACAGTGCACCTCCCTGTGGCTTTGGTTGGCCTTCAAGATAAAGTATATCCACCTACAGGGCAACTCAGGCACTGGATTAGGCTGAAAGGTAGGCGTGTGAGGGGGGTTATACATTTTATGCAGTCCATGATGATTTTTTTGTAATTGTCCTGCATGTGGAGAATATCCAAGGGCCCCAGATGGTAAATGCTGATGAAACTAAAGTCGGCCTTAGCAACCAGACATCTTCTGCAACATTTTCCCTCTTATACCACATTTCCACAGTTTTCCAGCCATCTTTTACTGTGAATTGCTGCTTCCCACCTTCCAGCTGTTTTTTTTTGACCATCCAGGAACTGAGAATAGAAATTATATTTAGGTCTATGGGCGCAGGTGTACATTCTACCCTTGGTGTTTTTAAGAGCAGACGCTCAGGTCTATCTGAGCCGGAAGCTTGATCGATACAACAGCCCTTGTGTTTTTATTCTGCCCTGCTCCATCCAGGACAGAGCTATTAAGGAGTACTCTGGCTGTCAGCTGGATGAATTTTTCTTTCTTGCATCTCTCTGACAGGTGAGGATTTGTTCTCTTGCTGAGAAAATTGGTTTGAATAGTATTCCTCTTTTTTCTTGGATGAGTGTTCTCATAAGGGTTCTCTGTTGTCCTCACAAAACCCCAAAAACCCAGCAGTCGACGCTTTTTTAAATATAATTCTGCAAATTTGCAGAATAACTACGCATAATACCGGCATTGTTGACCGTTCTACCTACAGCTTTCTGACAATCAGATGCTGTGTACTGTACAGGACTCAAAAACCCACACAGGAAGAGAAGAAATATCAAATCCCACATGGTTACTATGGTGAAAAGGTGGCCTAACAATTGCAGTTTTGATCTTTTTTGATGTTTAGTTATGTCTAAGCCAGTTCTTAGGGGTTGCACAAAGCAGGAACACCCCTTTTCCTGGTTGTCACGCCAAGAGGCCCACTTCTGATTCCTCTACCAGCTACTTCAGCTTTCTTGTGCTGTCTTTTATTGTCACAACGCTCACACATTTCCACCTGGGCTCCAATGAGAGCAGACAAATCCCTGTACTTCCACATGTATACACAGATTTTAAAAACTCTCTTAACTTCAGTGCCAAAGAGGTATTCTAAATGTGGTTTCTGTGCGCCGTTAATGTTGTTAATGCTGCTGAGCGATTACACCATTGTGGTTGTTATTGAGAGTACGCTTCTAATAAAGGGCTCATTAACATGCACTGTTGTGCTTTCAAAGATGCCTTATAAATAAGGATCATTTTGTAATACCTCTGCTTTCCTTTGTTTCATCCCAAGGCTATTGTGTAGTAGTCATTCTTTCTTCTGCAAAGTAAATAAGGTCTGTATACATTCACGTAAACGTATTACCAACAGGTCATTTACCAACGTTCAGGCCCTTTATTATTTTGCCTTTTGCGGGCCAGACCTACAAGGCAGATTTATTGGACCGTTAGTGACCAGTCAGTAGTCATTAATTACAAGGCGAACTGAGCTGGCACTCGGTGAATGGAATAAGAAGCTATTGTAAAGTAGACAGCTACAAATTTCCCTGATAGGCCAAGCATTTATTATTTAGCTGGATATACTGCCAACTCTGCAGCGATTAGAACAGCAGATTGCTGCGGTGGTGCGGGCTGTTGTTTTTAAAGCGTAATAAATGGACGGGACCCGGTCGGTAATGTAACCAGTCTTGTGTATTATGCACCAGTCAAGACGTGACGTTTGTGGGCCAGTTTTGTTAGCGTTTACTAATTTGTCCAGTAATGAAAACGGCAAACAATATTTACTAGTAGAAAACTGTCAGTCTCATTGCTTATACTATGTACAGCTCTTTTCTTTTTTGTTTTTTTTTTTTCTTCTCACATTTTTGCTGCTTTCCCCAAGCTAATCACAGCTTGCCACATCCTTTTGGGGTCAGTAGATTCACAGGCCGGCAGCAGAAGCCGTCCACAGGTTCTAAAAACAGATGTGACAGGCCTATTAAAATGAGCGATCTCTTGCCCCGCTGTCTTCCACCGCTGTAGCTAGAACGGTACTAAGCTGTCTTCCCCAGGGCACACATGACAGCAGCGGGACACAAAAAGCCTGGAAGATAAGGTTACGCTGGCACACGCTGGTGTTGTGGCAGCTTTCAGAACTGTCTCCAGATGACATTTCCACTTTTGTGGAGTAAAGAGGAATCTCAGCCTTGAAACCTAGAAGGAACTTGCCCTGGATATTACTTGATTTAGCAGCTGCCACACAATTAACATTTTCGGTGTAATCAAGACACCCAACCAAGACAAATATATGGCTAATCTTGATGAACACACATTAACAGTACCTTAGAAATTGTACTCTGTTTAGGATTGACATGAACGCCTCTCTCCAGTGTTGGTCACATTCTTTTCAAAGTAAACCGGTGCTTCTAATGCTCTGCTTTAGCATGTTGGTCCATGTTTGAATTGTAAATTTGTTGGCATGAAGGGAGCCGTGAGCTGCTGTTCCGGAATTATCTATTCCGTTGGAAGGGCTGCCAGAATGTGTGAGGAGGTCTTCCTCTGAGGGCAGCTGCTCCGAGTCGCTGTCTCCTGCAATCCAGCCTCATCAATGGCTCGCGCAATCGTCAGCCAACTTCCACCTTTTTTTTTACCTTCATTATGAATATGAAAGCAAAGGATCGCCGTTTACCTCATCATAATTTTTCATTTGTCAGCTTTACGGGCCAGTTTTATGTTGTTTAATTGGCACCATTATGTGAGTACTAAAAACCCACTTGGGTGCAGGTGCCTAGAACATCAACTGTGAGAAGGAAACGCTACTTTTAAAGACTACTTTGATTGGTCAATAAATGCTCATTAGCTTTGGTGTTGATAGGGTATATCCATCTTTGATTGGGCCATGGTCAGCCTTGGTTGTAGGAAATAAAATCCATAATTGTTATCTCTATTTCTGTTACAGTTAAAACTGAGATACAATTAGCATGCTAAGCATTGCTAATAAAGTGTTCCACTACCTGCAGTGATCTGGCTGTAGAATTAAAAATGGCAAATTGACATATTAGTCTGAATGCAGAGCAACAGACAGTTTGGTTCTGCGATCACCTGTACCGTTGGACTAAAGGACAAGCGAGGGGTCAGGAGAGAACAAGGGTTGCCAGACAAGGACGTGTCTCTGTGGGGTGGTTATAGATCAAGGAAGGTGATGGAAGGTAAACTACCATGAAAATGCCTTTAGTCACCGATTACAAAGGCAGCATTTTTCATTTCACGTTTTCTATTCCATAACAGGATATTTCTGAAAATAACAGGTGAGAGCCTGGAACACATGCATCCCATTTGTGTCAGAGATTTAATGTCTGCCTGATGGACCGAGTGTAAATGGTGCAGAAAGAAATGGAATGGAGTAGGAAAATGGCTGCTGCCATATGCTGTAGTATTGTCTATTTCACACTTTGTGATTCTGCTGACTAGATTGTTTGCAAGTGTTTTTATCAGCGAGGTGTCCAAGTGGAAACAAAGATGTAGATGACGGTGTAGCTTGTTGTAAAGCTTGTGAGGTAATCTTCATCATCGGAGTAGTTCCAGGCAGGGGCCGCAGTGTTGTTGAACATTTGAAACACGTCTGTTTGTCTTTGCCTGTACGGTTGCTTCGAGAAGCATGGGTTTTTGAATAAGGAGCGTTTTACTGGCGCGTTGACAGTGAGCTTTTGTTCCTTTGTGTGTTGTTCAAGACTCTGCTTTCACCCCCTCCTGCAGGTGATAGGTGTGTGTGTGTGTGTGTGGGGGGGGGGGTCGCATGTGTGTTTGCATGCTGCTCTAAGCTCTGCTGTTGCTTCCCCAGGGTATTGTGAGCTTGCCAAACAATTACTTGCTTTTATGGAGCAGGAGTCATGGCTGCTGCTGCGTTTCAGGTGGCAAATTTGGCATTCATCAACCACGCGTTAACAAAAGAGATGCACGGAGCAAAGCGTGGCATTGTTTTCCTCGCATTGGAGACGGTGACGGTAACCCCAGACAACGCAAAGATGTAAATCCATCCATCACACCGGAGATGATGACTAATTTGACAGGGAATTGGACTGACAGATATGTCGAATGTGATGGCTTTCACCCACACAGGTCATCACTGTGAATAATATGTTTTAATGTCGTTCCAGTGTTTCGTTGCACAACCCTTGCGTGTAGTCTAGTCATTTTACCTTTGATGCTGCGGAGAGTGTATCTAACATTATTTTAAACCCTTCAAATAAAATGAAGCAAAAAGAAAAGATGAAAATTAGTCAATTATTTGAATTGTTCTCCTGAGCACGATGAGAAAGTACAGCAGCAGTGTTTTAATGCGCTTTGCTGTCACCAAAAGTCAATTAATCTGCCTCTGTTCTGTGCGTATTCCGTCCCTGTTCTCTCCCTGTCTAATTATTAATTAATATTCAATAAGTTTTTTTCCGTGTGGACATTTAGAGATTGCGTCCACTCTACACCATTTTAAAAATCAACCCTCAAAATTCCAATTTTCTCCAGAATTAACAAGAAGAAATCACGCTCTCCAATTTTTGCCTCCCTTCCTATAGGCCAGGAGCACATATGTACCGGCGTGGAGAGCAGCGTGCACACCGCAGATGGCTCTGTGCCCTACGCTCGGAGGCTGCCATCTGTCAGCTGAAGCTTGTTTGCCGTAGCAATCCGAACAGTCTGCAGCCGTTTCAATCTGTTCCACCACAGGTAGGTACCAGTGGGAGGGCTGCCATCACTCCACACACTCGGTCTTATTATCCAGCCTCCCAATCCATCTTATTTTACCTTCATTTGTCAAACTCCACCATCTTTTCTTTTCATTATTACCTGTTTGGTCCCTTTTTTCTTTTTACGCAATTCTATCTTTTCACTGTTTAGGTATGAATCAGCACCCCTTAGTGAGGAACTTTGGTGAAATCATTTACAAGACAGACTCTCCTTAAAATATGTCATTATAAACGTCAGCGGTACTGGAGCTTTAGGCAACATTTACATCCTGATAGATTTGAAATGTTTACTTTTCTCCAAAAGGTCCTGTAAAGGTGACACAGTCATGTCTGAATTGATTGAAAATATTCCCAGATTACAAACTAAACCATGTGATATTTCTGGACAAGGATAGTAAATTAGCATTCAGTGGAAGGCCTAAGAAACTTTTTCCTCACAGTAAAAGCCTCTGCTTCAGGCTGCACGTCGGCTTCCCTCCTGCTCGTAGCTGTAGCCGTCAGAAGGTGGGACCACGGGGAACCTGAGCTGGGTATTTATAGTACCCTTGTGCTGTAAGTGATAGATGTCACCTTCACGCTACTGGGCACCAAACACCCTGTCCCATTAACAAGCTGTAAAGTGCTGTGTGGATGCAGACAGAGGGGGCTTGAAGAGGTGTGGGAAAAGTGGAGAGTGGTAGCAAACCCATCATTTCCCAAAGATACCAATGAAAAGCAATCTTTTTTATTGTCTTCTGAATGACAGTGTGTGTGGGGACGTCTCAACCCAAGCATGGTTTGGTTAAAACTGGTTGGCTTCATTTAGACCCTAGTTTTTTTGTAATAAAAGAGGAGATATAGTTGCGAAACCAATACCATTTATTTTTACACAATTTATTTTAGCTTACAGAACTTTTATGGCGTTTCACAGAATTTAGACACTGAAAAGTATAGTCTCAGTGGTGTCAACACACAACAGCATCTGGTGATCAAAAAACCCACCAAAGTTCAGCTGAGCATTATTGTCATGCAGGGTTTTGTGCCTCTGTGTTATAAGTGTGAACATAGCCGTGCACATTTGTGAAGCATGTAATTGTGTGTGTGTGTGTGTGTGTGAGTCACACAGAGACGGTTCTGGAGTTGGACCCGGCAGACACACTATCTCTCATCAGCCCCAGCTGCTGGGGGGTCTCTAGGGGCCATGGTGTTGGGGGTGGCCAAGCACTTGGCCGTAATAAAACTAGGATGTCCCCGTTGGTGAGCCGTGTTTCAGCGCCCACCTGTTGTTCCCTCTGCTCATTTCACCCGCCTCTATTTTCCCTCCTCGAGAGCATGGCCGCTCTCGTCCAAGGCCAGTAGCTCAAACCCAAACCGGGACACGACATGACCATGGCATGTTTGCTTAGATTAGATTTGCATTGTCAGATGTTTTGCGGTGGGCCAGTGCAGCATTTACACCTCTAATAATAGCGTGGAGGCTCCACCACAGGTCGTGGCCAGTTCCAGTTTATTTAGCCGGGTTTGGGGCACACCACCATACCGCCGTCAGTGCAGCCAAAGCTGAAATTGCAGATAAGGTAGGAAACGGTCATTTGTGTTTTTGCTACTCGGTGTCGTGCACCGTGAGGTACACACAGGTTTTAGCAACAGCTATTTTGAGAATAACGAGGGGCAGGGTGGTGTTAATTGAACCGAGTTCTCCTGTGGCCTTCCATAAATCTGTGTGTGTCCATCAGGAATGAAATGCAGCTGGTATAAATGTGTCACACATAATGCACACTCATACACCAGGAGTCAGGTTTGCTCGGGGTGTGAAAACATGATCGCCACCCTGGATGGAGTCCTCATAACTGTGTGATTATTCAGAGGCTCTGCAGCTATGTCTGGCCTCTTCTGTCCAACCCGTCTTATTAGCGGTGTCCACCTCATAGCTACTGTACCGGCCTTTAAAACCACAGCCTACGACCTTCATATTAATGGGAATACTCTCTGGGCTAAAAAAAAAAAATCATATAAAAGTTCTCAAGAGTCCTGTCCTGCTCTTGGGACTGTTGAATTTACCATGTGGCTTTTATTAGAAATTTGCGCCTCTTACCGCAGATATGTAGGAGGTTGTTGTGTGTGGAGTCTGCATCTTTACTTTTTGGAAGCTGAAATAAGCCAGAATCTCTAATGTATTCAACATTATGCACCTCCTAACAGAGACATATGGCTCTGGATTCAAAAGCTGGATATTTCCAGGCTAACGCCAGCAGTTATCTCCAGCGAGGACTGTGGGATGTGTGCACAGGCACTCTGTACAGGCCAGGTGGCTCTTTGGAAGCTAGTGCCAAAAGATGAAACCACCTCAGTGTCAGCATTTTAATTTGATCTGCCATGTGCACATATGTCTTTAAAGTCTGTGGGGAGTCTCTTAGCCATTGATGTGCTTTGCCAACGGCCTGCAGACCTACAGGTTAGCACTGCAGGCTAATCTGTAGCGAGTTGTTTCCAAAAGTCGGCGCCAAGTTGATGGCAGCTTGAGTGATCTTTTCTCCTCTGATCCACGGCCCTTGGATGCCCGCCGTGTGCCAACTATTCAGCTCCTTTGTATTAGGTGCCAACATGCCCAGGCGGAAGAGGAGGAGCAAAAAGGAGGGTGTGAGAGGCATCGGAGATGTAAGATCCCCGGGTACAATCTGAGACTGGGGCAGCAACCATTCCCCTGCTCCACTGCTAAAAAGTAGCTGAAAATGAGGAATTTTTGATGCGTATAACTCAAAGAAAACTATACTCTATGTGAATTACTCTGAAAAGTGTTAGAAAACGGAGATTATAAATGTAGTAAAACGTTATCAAACGTTATCATCTGGTTGTAAAAGACAAGAAAGGGGTTTTGGAAAAGGCATCTGTTTTCTGTAGTAAACCTGAATATATTGTGGGAGGCAGTCATCGCAGTGAAACAGCATCTTATGTTTCTATTCAGCGTCAGAACAATTCCACCATTAGAGCTTTGTGAAGAGCCTTTGAGAGTGCTCCACCGACGATGGAGTCCCCGCGCCCCCTTTCTCCTCCTTTCCAATGCCTGCCCACATTAGCTCTCCAGCGCATTCAGCTGTGATTAGAAAAGCCTCTCAGCTTCCAGAGTTTGCAATCATTTGACCATAATGAATTCCAATCACTCTCTCCTCCTACCCTCTGCTCCCACTTGACAAGCTATAAGGAGGAGAGTGCAGAATGGAGAGAGAGAGCGTGCGAGGCATTCATCGACAGAAGTGTTCGGCGAGAGAATCATTCGCAGAAAATTAAGCCTGAAAAAAAAAAAAAATCACTGAATGAAAGTGGGGAACTGTTTTATCCCGAATTTCATATAAATGCAAAAATGTATTTTAAAGATGTGACGCGTGTTAACATTAGGAACGTGTTCAAGGACAAAAACCTGTCTTTGAGCGAGTAATGGGAGTAATACAGTGTCAGACACAATGCTACACTCATCTGCTGATAAATGATCTGCTAATAAAAGAGAGCAAACGTTGGCAGAGTGAAGCTAAAATTAGACTTTGGCAGAATATTTTCTCATTCTATATAAATATCCATTTCTCTTTAGGAGACTAAACACTATGGTTCTGTCTTTAACAGTATAGTGAGATTTTGACTCGATAAAGCCATTTGCTGTTGCAAACTGCAACGGTCAAATGTTTTTGTGCCTCACAGAGCCAAAGGAAAGGAGATGTGTTGATGTTCAGTGTGCTGGCAGCAGCTCCTGCATCCCTGTGTCACAGTAATGATGCTGACAGTGCTGTGGTGGTGACCTTTCCTCATCGCCATGCCAACATTCCCAGGTCCCTCTGGCCAGCAGTGTCCCTGTCACCTACGATCAGCCCCAGCCTGGCCAACAAGCTGCCTGCCTGCGTCGGGTTTAGACAGAGGGGCTTCCATGCAGGGCCTGCGTTAAATTATCACGTGCGGGCATTTAAACTCATTAGTTTGATTCAACCAAAATGAGTCCTGGTTTGATTTTAGGATCTGTCACATTTTGAGTATTTTAACCAGCACTAAAGCTGCCAAAAGCATCCATTAATTACTCTGTGTGAAAAGGTAAATACTGCCTGTCAGTGACGAGTGAACGATGGTCCGAGCAGATTTCAGCTCAGTATTTTTAATATCGGTCCTCGTTTTGCAGCGAGACTGATGTAAATCTGGGCTTCTTGTCCACTTCTACAGATGCTCATCTTTGAACCTTTATAAACGTTATTGCCGTTGACGCGGGTGCCTGTACATAGCTTTCAAGCGCCCCTCCGAAGAGCTGTAAGCAAGCAGCAAACTGACTCACAAAAACGACACGAGAGCATGTTGGTCCAGAAAACAAGGACGGAGGGATGAAAGCGAGTACTCTGACATGGCGGCCTGATCTCTAGGAGACGGTGACAAACATCAACTGCATTTGTATGTGTGATCTGTGACTAAGTCTGACAGTCCAGCCCACAACCTCGGGCTGGGCGGGGGGGTGTTGTGGGCTGGTGACAACTGCTGACACACAGCCACACGCAGAACACACTGGTTTGCTCATGCGGAATGTGTTCATGGGCGTCTGTCTGAACAGACACAGGAGAGGTGATCATGCCCAGGTTCAGATGAGGACGGAACCGGCGCTTTAGCTAATTAATGAGTCATCTTGTTTTAAATGTATCCAGAGTGAGGTTTAAAGCTTTGGGTGGTAAAATATGTAAGGGTCTGGTTTAAAATGGTCGTCTCTTGTAGGGTGTTTGTCTTGCGTAGTGGCTAAAAGTGTGTGTTGGAGCCAATCAGTGGTTGCGTGGCAGCAGCGATGCCGTGTTCATTAGCCTCCTAATGGTGAGATGATGAAGGTGCCTGAAGAGGCTGTCCTTTCTTTGATATTTTTCTCTTTCTCCTTCTCCTCCATTTATCTTCAAAACTCACCTGCTGATTGCCGCCTCTCTGCACGAGACACTGTAACTCCATTTTTCATTTGGTTTCCACATTTTTCCAACCTTCAGCCGTCTTAGACTGTCAGTATGCCGTGACTCTTTTTAATGCAGACCAAATGAAAGTCTGCAATGACCATGGAAATTAATTTAAAACAATCATTCTGTCTGTCTTTGTCTTCTCCCATTAAATACAAAGACAAGAAAAGAGAAGACCTGCTCTGCTTTCCACAGATAATGCTCCCTTAGTAGTTAACGCTCACCAAACAGAGTCAGATTGTACTTTTAAAGCACCTGTTCCTCTATTCAGTTTTTGGGTCATTTTAATGGGATAGGACGCAGAGGAACACGAAATGAGGCAAAATCTATTGAAAGTATGTTTCTGATTTACCATTTGCTTTTGTAAATACTTGTCAGAATTATTTTGTAACCATTCCAGCGGATGTTGTCATGAGTGCGTTTCTCAGTTCTGGAGTTTGCTGTTGGTTCCTGCCGTTCTAAACTGACCTTGCTGTTTACGCCTGGTCCACACTAGAAGCTGCCAACACCAGACACACAGGACCGTGATCTCCAACTGTGAGTGTGTGTGTGTGTGTGTGGGATTTGTGTCCTCCGTGTCATCTCTGCTGAGGCAATAATGCCTGTGAAGCTTCTTGTAATGATGTTTTGTTGGAGGTCTTCTGGCTCCAGGTGATTTGTTTCAGCCTGTTTTGCTCTCCCATGAACCCACACTCACCCACATAAACAGAATGCATTGCCTGTGTAACAGCTGACCCACAGTCATTTATGTAATGTCCGTTCTCCCCCTCCACTCGCTTCTGCTATCTCTCTGTGCCTTTGCTCTTTCCTTCAGTAAGAAATTTTCAAGGCTACGGCTGCAGAAACCGATTTTCCACCTTTTCTCCCGCCAGACTCAACATCAGGATTCAGACATACGACTAATGTTTTAAATGCAGTCCAGCAAATCCATATCTAAGCAGCCATATGTCCCTTTTTGTTGTGTGTTGTTTGAGTCTGGCAGCTTTTGATTAGAGCAGTTTCTAAATTGTCCTGCCTGAAATATCCCTGCAGCCCTGGTGCAAATGCACAGCAGCCATGGTAAAAGAAACGATAAGGGGAGATTGTGTAAAATGGCCAGAAATACTGTAAAAATAATAATAATAAAAAAAAGGGGGCTGCGGGGAGATTTTCCTATTCAAAACACAAATGTATCTGAGCATCACTGCGAGAGAAGGAGGGCTGAGATGGTAACAGGAGGGAGTGTGTGTGTGAGAGCACAGGGAAGTGTGTTCACAAAGATATCCTGCCATCATGCTCCAGTGCAAGCGTAAGCCAGTCGTGTGTGCAACGTGTTGGTACGAATCAAAAAAAATCATCTTCCGTTTGAAGCATAACAGGGAGAAATGATGGATTTATGAAGGCAAAGAGGACGCTGGAGAAGCAGGAACAGAGTTGAGCGCAGTACAAACCGGAGACGGCAGTGTTTTTACCAGTTAGCAAGCCCCTGGGCCACGCAGTCAGTCAGCCAAGCTGAAATCCAGCCTCCACAGCATCCTGTGCATGTAACACACTCGCACACACTCGCACGCCATGTCAGCCTCGATGACTATCATTATCCAAGTAAATACATCTGGCCTGAGAAGCCAGGTACACACTCTTCGCCTCTCTCTCTGGCGGTGATTTTTTTCTCTCCTCCTAACCTTTTTCACGCTCTACCTCCTGCCCATTACTTTGCTCACTCGCTCTGCGTGAAGACAGACACTTTGCACAGAAGAGAGAAGGGGGAAGAAAAATAAGGAATAGGCTTGGAGTGTGCAGCGGGCACTCACCTGCCACCTGCTCGGGTTTGACACGGGCTCAATTAGCATGTTTCCATTGTCTTGTACACATATGCAGAAACTCAAACATAACCCCGCATTTCTGTGATCAGTCTTTATTCTGTCCCCTATTTCTTCTTTATATTTCACCCTCTCTTTGTTGGGTGTGTTTTTTTGGTCTCTGGGTCCTGCAGAGGTCTCCTTCACAGATGAGTCCCAGAGTTCCAGCACCTCCCATTGATTTACTGCCACTGGCAGTGATCTGAAACGCCTCGCTCTATAGGTGTAAAAATAGTCAGTTCTTCTCGCCTGACTGCTAATGGTGAAATACACCCTCCTGTCCCTGAACACACACACACGTACACACTCGGAGTCGACCTGCACCGCTTTAATGTTAAGACATTAACTGCGCTGGGTTATTTTTAAACATTTGTCGTTCTCCCCTCCTATTTTTGTAGAATCTTTAAAGTGATAACAGGGAAATAATCACTGTTAGTTGGGTTTTTATTTTTAAACTGCATCAATAACTCAGAGTTAATAAACACAAGCGTTCTGTAACTTTCAGGAAATCTGCTTTATTACTTTCTGTGTGACTGTTGTGCTGAACGTTCGATGCTAATCTTACTCATTAAAAATGAAATGGGAAGTATTGTTGCTGTACGGCTCCGTCTGTAGCCCACCATGTCTTCCTCTGTTCCAGTGTTGACACAGATCAGTAATCTTCATTCCAGGGTTTGATGGTAAATGGCAGATTAGTCCAGATGCATATATTTGTCCTCGAGTCTTTGGGTTTAGCTTAGCTTTAGCTTCTTGTGTGTGGCGTTGGCTCAGCTGACTGAATAACTTTGCTGTGATTTGAAACAGCCAGAAACTCCCAGTGAAAAAACATTTTTTTATGGGATCTCTTTGTCCCACAAATCAGCTCTTAATGATTTCTTTGCTTTTGTTTTGCAGAAACGGTTTGTTTTAATGGTGAACAACATTAACTTTAATGTGTTGAACAACGCTATATGATGACCTGCCAATATTCCGCAGTTTTCGTCAGTCGCCTATATTGTTGCGGCGCTGACGTCTGACTGGAATAGACGTCTAACGGGGGGTCGGCTCCTCTCTGCCTGCATGCAGCCTTGTCAATATCTTAACGACATCCTATAGAAACCACTGGTGACAAAGACGTGCGGCTTCTGGCAGCGCACGCCACATTAAATATAGACCTCCTGGATGTTATTGCATTCAGGCTTGTATGAGCTTTACTACAAGTAGGGGGGATGAAGGAGGAGGAGGAGGAGGAGGAGGGGGAGGGTGGGGTTTGAATTATTCATGGCAGAGGCATCAGTCTGCCCCCCTCTGATGGATTTATTATCAGGTTTGGTCAGGTAATATAAGCACTGTCAAGAAATATACTAGCAAATCAGGGGAAATGGCAGCATGCGTGTGTTTGTGCACGCACCACCTGCTCCTGCCCCAGAGCAGCGCTGGAGAGGTGACCCTGCCACCGGAATGTGCTGAGGATTACAATTTGATTGAACCAAGCCTCAAGGGTTGTTTCCTGCCCACTCTAATGACAGTGTGTTACTGCTGGGGCTGCAACACAAGGCCCACTTGACACACACTCGCTCTATCCCTTTAACTCTGCCTGTCCCAGCGAGAGGAGGCGGTAATGAGAGAAGAGAAAGGAGGGCTGAAGCCTAACACGTTGAAAGCTTGCAGGCACGTTTGGAGATGAAAAAGGCTAGATGGTTGGATAGCGAGAGGTGAAATCAAAGAGAGGGAGAGGAAGCAAGAAAGAGGGAGGTTTGAGAGTGATTGTCTGGGCAGATAGGTGTCAGGAGAGCACCTTGGCATCAGAGATACCTGCTGCCCATCTCCACTGCTCCTCTCAGAGGACCGCAGATCCTTCAGATTCCTGATGCTTTCTTAAAAGCACTAATAAAAATCAAAGTTGTCCTCTTGTTCAGGAATACCACTTTTCACTCCTTTATCCGCAGAGATTCCCCCGCCCCCCGCGCTGTTGTCACCGTTTAAATATGTGTTTCTACTTCTGTTTAATGAGACAGATGTACACTCAAGCATAATTGTTTGTCAGAGCTATAGACTTGGCAGTAAATTATCCACACGAGCAGCCAGTTGGAAAGCCTTTAAATGAGATGTAGCTGCAGCTCTTAGTTGAATTTTGTCATTATATCCTTCTCATCCCCTGATCTATCCGTCCAGTGCATATATGCATTTATGTAAGTCTTAATTAATTAATTAAATCAATTTCTCCGGGATGTGGATGATTGGGTTTGTGCTAGTTCATCGTCTCTGTCGTCTTTGTTTCTCAAACCTGACGGGGTGTTTGAAATGCAGAAATAAGCAGTTACACTGAAGAATTTGGTCCTCAACAAGAGTGTCTGCTGCCTGAGCGTTTCCGGAGCCAGGTCTGAAGCTTTATTACAAACCTGTGAGGGCTGTAACTGTTTACTGTGCACTCTGTGCGGTTGGACAGTGGAATAATCACCTGTGGGCGACGGTGCACTCTCACTCTCTTACAGTAAGTCGGCTCTGCAGATAACGACCAAGGGGAGCGGGAAAGAACTTGACACAGAGTTTACCTCCATTAAAGTTCAGATTTCTACCAGTAACGCCACCTTAGTGTCCCATTCATCTTCAGCGAGGCCTCACTGTGTCACATTGCTGGAGCTTCAAAAACAGCTCAAACATGGGTCAAACACCCTTTCAGCATATTTTACCCCCCCCAGACCAGCAGGCTGGGGTACCATTGCCCACCACATCAAATTACAAACACCCACTTTAATTTTCAATTTCCCTTTTTGGCATCTTCATCATTTCCATTTCAGAATTAGACATCGGAGAATGACTCTTGGAGCATTGTTGAGTTTTGGCCCTCCTGGGCTACTGGACCACAGTGTATGGATGAGTGTTTTCCTCCACTCTGTTGGCCTTTCTGTTTCCAGGCTCTGTTTACGCAGACCTAAACGGTTGTGCCACCGTTCTTTTAGCCCCTGCCTCCAAAGTTGCCCCAACAAGCTGCAACTCCCTCTTAAATGTTGCTAATCTCTCTTGTTACGCAAACTGTCTGCGTTGCTTTTCCCATTTTCACATGTTGACTCATTTGCTGAAAATAAGCTTTAATCCTTCTCTTGTTACACGGTTTGTTTTTTTTTCCTGAGAGCTTGAGGAAACAAGAATATACCGTCAGAGTAAGAAAATGGCCAAAGTACACACACATACATACACACACACACACACACACACACACTGACACACACACACACACACACACACTTGTTCTCAATAGTAGCAGTGTTGATTGTTGGCCAAGAAACATGCTCATTTTAATTTGTAATTTGAGAAAAAAAAAAAGAAAGGATAGCAATATTGCCAAAAAAGTAGTCTACAATAATTAGTACTTGGTGCCAAAGGAGAAAAAGGCTCTTCCGTGGACCTCTTACTTAAGTCAGTCACTCCAGTTGTACACACCTATATCCCAGAAAACGATCTCAAGAATCTTATCCTCTGCACCTTAAAAAACACTTTTTCCCTAAAAATAATACAGTTAAGACACAACGTTAATGAAAATGTTGAAAAGGAGATTTCTGGGATTGGAGGGGGGGGTGAGGCAAAACAAAACGTCAACCCAGATGCTCTGCCAAGCTGAACTGGAGAGTCCTGACACTCAAGATTGGGTCCAAACCAAAGAAGTAAATAAAAGAATCCCCTTAAGCCCTTGTAATCAGCAGAGGAACAGACGAGGCAGGGCTCGATTTTCCTCCTTAAGCCCTGGTGGATTTTGGGGACCAATACTAGTCTTTCAGGAGGCCCTGCCAAATGGCAGCACACATCAAAGTCTTTAGCTGTTAGCCTCCTTGCCTACTCGCGTCAATGTCCCAGGGATTAGCATTAGCATAATTGAGGTTTATGTACAGATGCTTAGTGCAGGAGCCTGATGGATTGCTATTCTGGAATGGAATGTGTTGTGTAATGTGGGGTTTGAATCAGTTCTGCTTAAGACTATGAACACCACCCCCATACAGCATACAGTGTGTGTCTGTGTGTGTGTATGAACAGCCACGTTCAAAAACATTGCTATACTGATCTCTCTCACACACATAAACACACACATTTTCTTTCCACCGTCCTGGGAAAGTGAAAGAACTCAAAAGTCTAGAAACTAGCCTTGGGTAAAACGCTGTTACGTCTGTGTGCTGTTCTGCAGCCGGTTTATAACCAACACCCCGGCTTCCTGTATCTGAACCTAACACACATCCAGTACGTTCATGTTTGTGTTCAGAAAAGACAAAGCCTTGATGGGTTCGTTACGCAACATACAACAGTGTTTTTCTGATACATTTAAAGAGAGCTTATTCTTTAATCTTCACGGTAGCCCGCATGTTGACGAGTTTAACTTGAATGGGAGAATAATTACGACAGAGGATAATTGATTTTATTTATTTCACAGGGCATACTGTTTCCCACTATAATATTTATAACGTGCACATTTGTTGTCGCGCTTGTGAGTGCGAACGTCCGCCTGATGTGTGCAGAAGCCAGAGAGGAGACTTGAGAGCTGGTGAAACTACACACCAGTGTGTTTTGCCTAAACGTAAGGTTTCATGTTTGAGCGTGGGAAGCTTAGACAAACTACTTTTTGGCCTGGCGGCTTAGCAGTGTTGTGCATGCGTCAGTGCACGCATGTGCACGTTCAGAGGCATTTTTCAGACTTGTCTTATCAACTCTTTTGGCTCGCCGCGGCGAGGCTGCTGCAGAGTAATTGAGTGCTTAGAGTTATAGATGAACTAATTAGCTGGTGCTTCCAAAGCTCAGCTCATTAGTGGAAGGGAGAGAGCCCTGCGCTGCCATGACACCGGGAGCCGTCTGTCACGTCCAGGCTCAGCCCAGGGATCTAAATACAACTCAATTTACAAGGACAATAAAAGAAAAGCGAGGAGCTCAATGAGATTCCTTTCAGAAGGCTTTAAACCCCCATAAACAGGCTGCGCACCAAGTCTTTGCATTAGACCGGCTGTGACTGGTGACGTTTTAGTATTGTAAAGACATTCACCTGCCAGGTAGACCTTTCAGATCAAGACGCCTCGAGCCGTCCCTCCCTGTCTGCTGCCTCGCCATCGTACATCACAGCCGGCGGGCACCATTAAGCCGGATGGATTGGGGTGCAGTGCCAGTCAGGGTCTGCCATACAAGTGTCTCTCCTCTGCTTCTTCATCCAGCTTGGTGCCCTTTAATGGGCACTTAATATGGCTGACATATTTACAAGGCGTTTAAAAATGACCCAGTCAGGCGCTCGGAGGAGGCGAAGGAGGAGAGCGTCCAATCTCATTTTCTCCTGCCGACCAGAGCAATAAACACGCTGGATTTATATCACAGCTTGGTTATGAGCTTTGTGAATGAGTGTGTGTAGGTGCGTGTTTGTGTGTGTGTGTGTGTGTGCAAACACACCATCTCCCCAGTAGGAATAATTCATCCTGAACACCTGTCAGCATGAGTCACGACACCAGAGAGTTTCTGCAGTCGGGCA